>JABUQX010028357.1:17500-37500 GCA_015478945.1 Trachelipus rathkii | reverse complement strand
TCCCTTTACATTCACAACGATTTAATTGCACCAGCCACTCGCCATTCACAACTTTCCTACTAAACTCTGCTTCACCGTTCCCTTCCCATCCAACATATACCCTAAATTTAATTTAAAACTCAGACACTTGTTTCCAGCTGCTCACCATTCTAACATAAATCTTCACACTGAGGACTGTCCTCATTTACAACATAACCTTATCTTATCTATGTTTACTTTTCAACCCCTCCTTTTACACACCCTTGCCAAATCTCTCTACCAATCCTCTCAGATTCTGACCACACAAAACCAAATCATCCACATATAATAGGGTAGGGCAATCCCTCTCCACTTCATCTCCATCATTCTAACACCATTTCCTCTGTCCACGCCACCTTCAATTCTTTTTCATAACCCCTCCATTACAAATTGAAATAAACCAAGAGACAACACAACCTGCCTCACTCCGCTCATTAATATAAAACCAATTCACTTTTGACACCATTTATTCTACACACGCCTCACTATCGTTCATACATACTTTTGATTCATTCAGAAGCCTATCACCAAACACTATATATCACTAAACCTGCCATAGACCTTCCCTTTAACCCTATCATACGCCTGTTGCAAAATCCATAAAAAACCTAAATCAATTTATTCTTCCTCTCCCTCATTTTTTCTATCATTTGCTTCATGTAAAGATTTGATCCACACAATCTCTACCACTTCCTAAACGCACCTTGTCTTCACCAATCAGTCCTTCAGTCACTTCACGCACTCTTTCGACCAAAACTATATCTTCCCTACAACACTCCATAAACTAAATACCCTATAATTTTCTACAGTTCCCTTTATCTCCCTTACCCTTATATAGGGTACTATTAATGCTCTCCTCAATCCCTTGGAACTATACCCTCCATAAACGTTTATTACACAACTTCCAAAATCCAATAATCACCATCTCGCCCCGTTCTTGAGTCATTTCACCAGTTAATTACCATCTATACCATGCAGATTTACCATCTTCAACTTTCTCACTTCTACCCATTTCCTCCTCTTTGCCAATAACCTCATCCCCAAAATATAACCTATTTCCTTCTTGCACATCCAAACCCACACACAGTCATTATCACCTCTTCATTTACTGCCAATGTTATGCAGATTTTCAAGTGTTCTTTCCACACTCCACTCACAATCCATTTCATCAGTACAAAAACGCACCATCCCTATTCATTTATTCTGAGCAGGTTCCCCCTTATTCAATCTTAACCTTTCGTTGCTTCCTTCCAGAAGCAGCTTCCTATTCCTTGTATAAATGTCCCCATTCATCCTCCTTCCAAAACTGTTCATTTACCTTTCTTTTCTCCTACGTATTATGAATCTTTTAGCATTCCTTTTTTTCCTCCCTTATATATCCAGCGCATGCTTTCTTTGAAATTCATCATTTGCTTTTAGTACATTCAACCACGCCTCACTTTTAACCGCTTGCATCACCTTTCATTCCACCATCACTGTTAGCATTCTTATTTCCTACTTAGCACACCTACATATTTTCTTTGTCCACTGCTAACCAATTGCTTCCATCATTTGCTTCCAGATTTACTTCAACTTATTCACATTCAACTGATTAATTTGCAAGCGCTCCTAAATACTTATCCTTTATACCTTGTTCACTTAACTTTCCACTCTTAATTTTTACCCACTTCCCTGACACCCCTCTCCATCCAAGTCTTCCAACTAACTTTAATTTTACAAGAACAAATAATAATCCGATTAATCCCATTCCCTAAACCCCCACTTGACTTTAAACGATCCAACACATACTTCAACATTCTCCTTCTTCACCAACACAAATCAATCAATACTTTTTCACTTCGATACCATCTCTACCGACACCAACTCTAGGTATACTTATGGATACTCTTGTTGTTTTAAGAAAGTATTACTTTACACACATACCTCTCCCTTCACAGAAATCAATCACCTTTCCTACCATTCTCATTTTTCTCCCGACACCCCAAAACCACCGTATACCATCCTTTTTTGATCATATATTAATATATATTATTATATATAATATATTATATATATAATATATATATATATATATATATATAAATATAAATATTAAAGTTATATATATATATAAAATCCCTATTAATAGTCAATATTTAGGCCTAGAAGGGGTTTTGGTACTACTGTATAATTTTAAAACATCTTTAATATACATAAAAAGAGGTAATTTAAAAAAAAAAAACAAAAAAAAAACATTTTGTTTAAAAAAAAAAAAGCTTTTTTCAAAAAAAAAAAAAAAAAATTTAAAATAAAAATTTATTTTTTTAATAAACCAGTATATATATATATTATATATATATATATATATATATATATATATATATATATATATATAATATATATATATATATATACTATATTATATATATATATTATATATATATATATATATATATATATATGAGATATTATTATAATATAAAGAATATAAAGTAGAATTAAAAGAAATTGTTCTCTTTATGTGTACCATATAACAGAAAATTTAATATTATAATATATATATATAATATATATATAAAAATATATATATATATATATATACTATATATTATATACTATATATAAATATATATATTATAGTATATTATATTAATATATATATATTATAGTTTAATATAAATATTTTCCATATATATAATATATTATTAAATAGTTACCCATATATTTATTTTTTTACATTTATATATTTATAGAAAATATTATATATATATATATATATATTATATATATATATATATACTATATATATATATATATATATCATATCAGATAAAAAAACCTGTTTTTTCATAAAAACCAATGAAAACCTATGTTTTTTAGTTTTATTCGGGTTTAATACCTTTAAAATCAATAATTTATTTTCTTTTAATTATGTATTAATTATATATATAATGTTTTTTATATGTTTTGAGCCAAAATATTTATGTTAAGCACTCAAAAGCAAGAATTTAATTTTAAAAATATCACTTTTTCTCAAAACACTTGATTATTTCTCTCATAGTATAGTATATATATATATATATATATATATATATATATATATATATATATATATATATATATATATATATATATATATATATTATATATATATATATTAATATATATATATATATATTAGTGATGGACATGACATCCGCATCCGCATTTGCGGAACATCCGCACCTAAATTGACATACGCTTCCGCATCCTCACTTAAGGGGACGTTATGCTGAGGATGTTTTCTACATTTGATTACACTATACACTATTTGAAAGAGGAAAGATTTCTCTACAATATTTATTTCGATGACACATTCAAAAAAAGTGTTTAGATTTTGTGTAATTTCTTCCCAAATATCATGAATCAGCATTTTCAGCAGCAATTTTTAACAGTGAATAATTTCTGCTGAACTACAAAAGATTTTTGCAAGCGGATTTCACTAAAATACTTGCTATACACATATGATTTATGAAATAACTCACAATTAGCAGCAATATATAGATAAATTTTTTTTTTTTTTTTGATTTTTTTTTGCTAAATCTCAAATTTTTTTTTTCTCCAAAAAATTTAAAAGTTATCCTAAAAAATCCTGAAGTCTTAAAGCTTAGTTTAAATAAGACATAAAAATGTGATCAATGCTATACGCAAATCGAAGAATAAAAAAAGAAAAGTATAAAATTTCATGGATTTTTTAGTATATTCTAAATAGCAGCTCAATGTTCAAAAAAATTTTTATTACTGAGTAAAAAAAAGTTGAACTGTGAGCAGCGGCAAAACCATTGGGTATACAACAAAATTGTATATAAAATAGGTTAATTATTATCTCGCAATTTTTACAAGTTGTTAAAATTTAATTACGATTCAGATTGGAGTAGTCAAAAAGTTATATTGCCTTCAATTATTTGAATTTTTTCTTTTTTTTCTTTTTTTCCAACTAAAAAAAGAAAATTTGCAATATTTTTTTTTATTTTTTTAAAATCGATTAATACGAACTTTCAGAGCCATGTCATGTATAATTGGAAAGGATAAACATATTGTGTTAAGATAAGATTTTTGTATACCAAATACTTTTGCCGCTGTTCATGGGAAAACCTTATAAATTTTTAAAAAAGTTTTTTTCCCGTGAGTAGCAGCAAAAACCATTAGGCGTGTACAGAAAATTTATCTAAATAAAATATGTGTATATCGTCGAGTTATTATAAAGGCCATAAAAGTTTCATTCCTATCAGATGAATAATAAAAATTCTTTAAATTTTTATTCATTAAAAAAAAATTTTTTGGCAACTCAAAAATGAAAACCAGGAAAACGTAATTAGTTTTTATACAATCAGTTTGAAATTTCCAGAGTCATCATATAAATTGCGGGAAGATAGACATTTTTTGGCGATAGAGAAAATTTTGTATGCCCAACAGATTTTGTCGCTGCTCATGGGAACATTTCAAATTTTTTCAAAAAGTTTTCTCACGGATCAGCGGCAAACTGTTGGGCCATACCGAAAATTAATTCTAAATAAATATTTTATATCTCGTTGAGGTAAATATAGTTTGTGAAAGTTTCATTGCAACGAATAAATTATAAAAAAGTTAACCCCACTAGTTTCTTGAAATTTTTTTTTTTTTTTTCTCTCTTTTTGCTACAAAAAAAAATTCATGATAATTTTTTTATTTTTTGTCAATCAATACGAAACTTTCAGATCATATACTACTAGGCAAGGTTTACATATTTTGTTTAGATAAATGTTTTGTATACTCAAGAGGTTTGCCGCTGCATTATGGGAAAACATTTAAAAATTTAGAAAAATTTTCCCATGCACAGAAGCCAAATCCGTTCTCCATACAAAAAATTTATTTAAACAAAAAATGTGTATCTTCCCAAACAATACTTGCTCTGAAAGTTTCGTGCCGATCGCATGAATAATAAAAAGTTTATCGTGATTTTTCATTCATGACTTGCCAAAATTGAACCCCCCCCCCCCTTCCCCCCTAACATTAGTGAATAAAATATATTTTTTGCCTATTGAAAATAACCACACCATTGGAAAGAGCATTCAATTCTACACTAGAAAGTGTTAAAACCTAAAAATCATGGAATTGATGATTACTACCTTCAAAAGTTAGGAAACCCTACGCGCAACGTCCCCTTAAGGGGACGTTGCGCGTAGCAACACTAATGTAATTTGTTTGGGATAAATTATACACCATTCGAAAGAGGAAAGATTTCTCTACAATATTTATCTCAATGACACATGCAAAAAAGTGTTTAGATTTTGTGTAATTTCTTCCCAAATATCATGAATCAGCATTTTGATCAGCAATTTTTAACAGTGAATTTCTGCTGAACTACAAAAGATTTTTGCAAGCGGATTTCACTAAAATACTTACTATACACATATGATTTATGAAATAACTCACAATTAGCAGCAATATATAGATAATTTTTTTTTTTTGATTTTTTTGCTAAATCTCAAAAAAAAATTTTCTCCAAAAAATTTAAAAGTTATCCGAAACATAACGAAAGTTTTAAATTTGCCTGAATCATACATCAAAATGTTGATCAATGTATACGAAATTGAAAACAAAAAAAGAAAAGTATAAAATAGTGTTGGATTTTTTGTTATACCCGAAATAGCTGCTCAATGTGAAAAATTTTTTTTTTTAGTAAAATAATCAAGAAGTTGAACTGTGAGCAGCGGCAAAACCATTGGGTATACAACAAATTTATATAAATAAAAAAAGGTGTATCTCACCAATTTTTACAAGTTGTAAAAATTTAATTACAATCAGATGAGTAGTAAAAAAGTTATATGCAATCAATTATTTGAATTTTTCTTTTTTTTCTTTTTTTGCCACTAAAAAAAAGAAAAATCGCAATATTTTTTTTATTTTAAATCCGATTAATACGCGAAACTTTTTCAGAGCAGTATAATTTATAAAGATAAACCATATTGTGTTGAAATAATTTGTATACCAAATACTTTTGCCGCTGTTCATGGGAAAACTAATAAATTTTAAAAAGTTTTCCCGTGAATAGCAGCAAAACCATTGGACGTACAGAAAATTTATCTAAATTAAAAATATGTGTATATCGTCGAGTTATAAAGGCCATAAAAGTTTCATTCCTATTCAGTGAATTAATAAATAATGTTGCAAGACACCAATCATAAAAAAAAAAATTTTGGCAACTCAAAAATGAAAAAACCAGGAAAACATAATTGGTTTTTATATGATTAGTTTGACGTTTTTAGAAGCATATATAATTGGGGAATAATAGACATTTTTTGTTTAGAGAAAATTTTTGTATGCCCAACAGATTTGTCGCTGCTTCATGGGAAAAACATTTCATGTTTTCAAAAGTTTTCTCACGATCAGCGGCAAAACTGTTGGGCATACCGAAAATTAATCTAAATAAAATATTTATATATCTCGTAGAGGTAAATAAGTTGTGAAAGTTTCATTGCATATGTTATATTATTTAATAATGTTACACCCTAATAGTACTGATTTTTTTTTTTTTTTTTTCTACAAAAAAAATTCATGATAATTTTTTTTTATTTTTGTTCAATCAATACGAAATTTTCAGATCAAATATAATTAGGATGAGAGACATATTTTGTTTAGATAAATGTTTTTTAAACTCAAGGGGTTTGCCGCTGCATATGGGCGGAAATCTTTGAAACAATGTTTTGACAAAATTTCCCATGCACAGAAGCAAATCCGTTCTATATACAAAAAAAAAATTATTTAAACAAAAATATGATGTATCACCTATACACACAAAACATAATAACATTGACTCGAAGACAGTGTCGACAAAAAGGTTTATCGTCAAGCCAGATAGACGCATAAAAAATGAATAATAAAAGCGTTTATCGTGATTTTTCATTCAATGACTATGCGCCAAAATATAAGCACCCACCCCGAGGATCTCCTATAACATGTGGTGAGAAAAAATAATTTATATTGCCAATATTGAAAAAACCACACCATTGGACAATAGCATCTCAATTTCATACACTAAGAAACAGTCGGCGATGTTAAAAACACTTAGAAATTCAATGGAATGTGTATTCGACTACCTTCAAAAGTAGGAAAAAACCCTTAAGACCACAGCGCAAGCGTCCACCTAATTCACACGGCACCACTCCGCATCCTCTTTTGAAAAATTAGGATGTTGAGGATTTTTTCTACATTTTCTCGTTTAATATCAGGTAATAGACAAAAATACCGAACTATTTATGTTGACGATCTTTATCATGGGTGACTCTTATGGGAATAGTTTGTAATTGTCAATTTAATACTGATTTCGCTGGTACTAATAATATAATATAATGCTTATGATACACAGTATATATATCGATCTAACCTTAATCATTTAATAATAATAATAAAATATATAATATATATATATATAATATATATAATAATTATATAATATAAATATATAAAATAAATAAAAATAAATATATATAATAATAATATATAATATAAATATATATATAAGATAAATATATATATATATATATATAATATATATAATATATATATAAAAAAATATATAATATATATAATATATAATAATAATAATAATAAATATATATATATAAAAATATAAATATATAATATATTAATATAATAATATAATAATATATATAATATATACAATTATAATATATAATTAATAATATAATATTAATAATATAAATTAATATTAATATATATTAATCATGTCTGTCATGTCCAATTACTATAATAATTAATATACCGTAATATAATAATAATATAAAATAATATATATATATTATATTATTAATATACTATATATATAATATATTAATATATATAATAATAACTTCTATATAAACAGTTATATATATTAACGTAACAAAGTTTATATATATATATAAAACTATGATAAAACCCGGATAATACTCATAATCAGTGTCAATGTCCGAAGGCATACATATAAAAAGGATATACTCACTATATATTATTATTAAGAGATAATATAAATATATATAACAAAAAAAATCATTATATAAATCAAATATATATACTTCATACTAAATACATCATAAGAAGATAGTAATATACCTAATATATACAATATAAATAAAAAAATAATATAATATATAAATAAATATTATATGTTATTTTAAGAGTGCTTGTCAACCCGCCCCAACATATAAATTACCTTGAAAATTATTTTTTCAATACAAATGTGAAACTAATCTATTTTTATTTAAAACTCATTAAACACAAAAATCACATAAGAATTAGACGTTCTTTAAAAAATGTGCCGTTTCAAATTTTAAAGCAGCTGATTGTTCTTGTTATGGACCATAATTTTTTTCTATTTTAAGGACCGTTTATTCAAACAAAAATATGGACTTCCCAATTATAGACTTTCATGGAGTGTTTTGAGCAGAAGTTTATTTTTCAACATCACACATACAGGAATATCTTTTGGAGACGTTATGTCGACGACGTTTTTGCAGTAATTCCCAGCCACCTTGATCCCCACTCTCTCTTGGAGCACTTAAACGGCCAGGTCCAGTCCATGAAGTTTACGATGGAGTTTTTACAAGGTGCTCCTTGCCCTTCTTGGATATTCTTGTTCATGTGGAAGATGATGGGCGAGTCATCACTGACATCTACCGTAAACCCACACATATTGACGCTTACACAAATTGGTATACGGCACATGTCCTTTCAACTAAGATTGGAGTATTGGCGTAGGCAGATTTTGAGGGCCTATAGGATTTGTAGCCCGGTCAGGATTGAGGAACAACTGAAAACGATCCGAGAGACTTTTCTTAATCTACACTATCCTCTTCATATTTTTATAGGGCCCATGTTAGGGCCAGGAGGACTTTTTATCAAGGACAAGAAGATCCTCTCACAGGACTCATTTATTTGAATATCCCCACTGACAACCACAATATCTATAAAAGGTTACTCCCAGAAAAAGTGGCTCCTGTCAAGAATGTCGTGAAATTGAAGGGACTATTACAACAGCAACCAAAACCCCCCTCCACTCAGGCTCAACCCGTCCCGTGTGTTTACAGCATAGAATGTAGTCAGTGTCATTTTACCTATATCGGTGAGACGGTGGATCTGAAGAGAAGAATTTATCAACATAAAAGGGATTTGTCAATGGATAATCTGAACTCGGCTTTAGTTAAACACAGGACTCTCTTCAACCATGCCATTCATACCAGTCGACATAGGGTTCTATATAAAATAATAGGGATGTACCGATACCAGAAAAGAGGCCGATACCGATACTCTATTTTTTAAGGTGCCGATACCGATACCGATACTTTAATTGATATAATAAATACACAGTAATAAGATAGAACATTTGTGTACTGCTAGGCAACTCAAGATTGCATTCACTGTACAACCAATACTTAGTCATTTATATTTCATATTTGTTTGTGCCCAAGTATATTTATTTTATAAATTAAAATAGTATCTTTTAGGAATAATAAATGCAAATATATATTAATTAAACTTTTTTAATTGTTTGTGTTTATTCAAAAAATATTTCATTTCCATTTTCCAGTAAGTATTAAGAAAGTTTAGCTACTAGCTTTTATGTTTTAACATGATTACAATTTACAAGATTCTTTAACTAGCTATACAATATAAAGAATAAAAATAATGAAAGAAGAGACAGACCTCAATTAATCAGCTGAAAAGACAAAATAAAAAAACGCTTTTACTCAAACATGACATAATAATATACTCCTTTAAGAAAAAGATAGATATCATTTCAATACTCAAATACAAAAATTCACAAATTGTGATGGAAAAACATTAAGCTTTCACTATAGTATCTGAGCGAGAGCTTCCTTTTGGGTATTTATATTCCTACCTACAACTATAAATACGCTTGCTCTTGACTGATTGAAGGAGTGCTGATTAATTATTTGCCGCAAGCACTGTGATTTATAAGGAAAACCTTCGCCCATTTTCATGCCACGCATTGAAAGGATCTCTTTTGTAGGGCAGCATCTCCATGTTTTCGAAGAGCCTCATCTCCTCTTTCACAGATTTGCAAAATTTGAATTATCTTTGCTCCTTGATGGACGTCTCTTCATTTTTTCGATTAAGTTCCTTGGTGTGATTTCTTTGAAAGTGAATAAGATGTCAATGCAATTTTGGCCATAAAAACTTATCAAAAGTCTAACATATCCAAAAATCCCTCATCTTCAGTAGTTTTATTTGCTGAAAAGCCACCATCGTCACTAACAGGTGCTGTTGCCAGGGTTTGCAGATAAGGCGGCTGGTTTCCACTTCTGTGAATCTTTTTTTTTTTTTTTTTTTTTTGTCACCGCGCAAGCCCCTTGTTTTTTTTGCTTTTTAATTTTTTTTTAAAGGTGGTTCCCCGTCGGAGATGCCTTTCTTGTGGGGTTTCAGCTAGGTTAAGGAATTCCTTATTAGAACCTTTTATTTTATTATTTTTACAGTTGCACCTCCGCCACGGGCAGAACCCTATTCAAGGAGGGGTGTTGAACGCCTCAAAAATTCATCTTAACGCAAATTACGAAGATGAGCACAGACGCAGTTTAAAGTGAGGGAAATTAAATTGAGTAGGGGAAAACACAGATGATGGAAGAAAATCCACAGAACAGAGTCTGGTGGCAGGGAAACAAATAAGCGCCGCAGCGAAACTAGGCTGGAGTTACTAATATCAACAAAACAAAACTCATGTGCGACACAGCACCCATTGTGCTACGAGGGCGTCGTAAAGGTGGTGGTAGGCGGGTGGAAAGTTCCCTCGGGCACTTGCCGCTACAGTACCTATAGAAAAGGGATAAAGCACCAACATCGCGCGCAAATATTAGAGGTCAATTGAACTAGAAAGTACAGGACAAGTTTATAAGTCTTTTTGGCCTTTTGACTCGACCTATCCAAAAAGCGGGTGAAACCAGAAGCCCTCCCAGAATGGAGAGCAGTACTCCATTACAATGGCGGAATTTGAGACCCTTGTATAGTGGAAGTAACTGAGCAAGAGAAAAAAAGTCTTGCAGTCTAAACAGAGCTCCCAGTTTCTTTGAGGCCGTCCTAGCAACCATTGTGATTTGAGGTTTCCAATACATTTTTTTGTTTATGTTAAGGCCAAGGATGCTTATATTGTCAACAGGAGAGACGATCGGAGATACCGTCGAAAGAGATAGGAAAAGTTAGAAGGTGTTTTAAAGGGAGAGGGAGATTTGTTATAAGTTGGGTTTTTTAAAGAATTAAATTCACAAGCTTGAGACGACCCAACCCTGAAATTCTATTCCAGATCAGCGAGGGATAAGAATCGGAAAGATTAAGACGAAAAGCAATTCTTGAAGTAAAAGAGGGAGCAGAATTGAAATGAGTTGAAGAATGAAGAGTCGAGTCATCGGCATATGAGTGGATAGAGTTAGATGTGCAGGTGAGAAGATCATGATGAAAAAAAACAAGGAATAAAGTTGGAAATAAAATAGAACCCTGAGGAACACCACTAATTATAGACAGAAAAAGAAAAGTCGCCCCATCAACAAAAGCTGAATTGAGCGATTTGAAAGAAAGCTAGACATAAGTAAGCAAGAAGAAGAAGGAAACCCAAAGGAGGGGAGCCTTGGAGAGCAGTGACTTCGGTGCCATAACCCGGTCAAAATGCTTTATGGAATATTGTTCAAGGCGCCACCACACAAGTTTCCGTAGCTTCCTATAAGAGCGGTAAAACCATAAATCTGTTAAATAGGAAAGTATATCGCCAGATGAACATCGGAGCGCCAAAGCCGTACTGGCAATCGGAAAAAGGGAATGAGATTCCAGATGATTAAGAAGTGAGAGTTGGAGATAGGGTTTCAAAAATCTTAGAAAGAATACAAGTTAGAGATATAGGGCGATAGTTAAAGGATTAGGAGCACTTCCTTTTTATCGGAATAGGTTGGACATATGCGCGCTTCCAACATTGAGGAAAATGCTAGTATTGAGGCATATAAAATATAGTTGAACGAGATGCGGGGTCAGCACGGAAAGCACACTTCCTCAAAACTCGGAGAGGAATGCTATCCGGGCCACCCTCCTCCTTCCTTACGTTCATAGATTTCAGGAACCCATGCACCCGATAAAGAAAATTTACAGGTAAAGGCAAGGACACCTGAGAGTAAGGAGAAAGAGAGAGCAGGAAAAGGAATGCCCAGAATCGTCCCAGGGTAAGAAGTAGACGGGAAAATAGAGAGGGAAAAAGAGATGATTGGCCTTTTCCGTTGGAGTATTAACAACAGAATCATTCAAGTGAGCGAATAAGAGGAGGAAGGATGATTTACAGAAGTTGTTTAGAGATGTTTTTGGCAAAGAGGCCAGAAAGATTTGTTAGTAGAAAAACCCAAGGAGGTCAGAGCACTTTCGTTTAAATGAATGTCCGCTTTGCTCGTCGAAGAGTATCCGATGCAAACGATTTCTAACAATGAAAATTTTGGGCAAGAGTGATTAAGGAGAACGAAGAATTTTCTAGCCTGAATGCCCAGAGAATAAGCACGATCGAACCATGGAATTTTGAGGAGAAAATATTTAGTCCAAGAAGGAATGAACCTAGCTTCATCCCATCTACAATTACAGTTCCCGGCTTTAATTTTCAGAAGTTGAAGCGTCTTCAGAGTCAAAGCAGTTACTCCCCAATTTTAGTTAGCGTAGAAGCAACGCAATGCCCACCAATCGGCCCATCAAATTGCCAGAAAAACCGCATAGGGCAGGATGGAGTTGTGTGAGAGAGAAAGTATTAAAATTTAAAGCAGATATAAGGTTGGGTCAGTATTACCGATAGGAGCGGAAGGTGGTAGTAATTTATTAGAGAGAAGGACATAAGTTGTGAAACATGGGTACAAGTGTGTTCAAGATCGCGTGGGACGATTCGGAAAAATGTGTGTAGGTTGATTTTTATTTAGTTGCTCCAGATCATTTTGAGAATACTGAATGATTCCGCTTCCTCCCCACCTAAATCAGTTACGAGAGGAACCCAACAGTTCAGTGTTGTGTACATTGGAATCCCCTAAATAGAGGACCTTATTATTTGGTGAGATAGATATAACAGTCTCGTGAGAAGTAGTAAGTAATCAAAAAAGGCATTAAAATTTTTTCTGTTAGGAGAACAGTAGCAGAAGCATAAGATTATTGTAATAGAAGGAAGAAAGAGTTTAAGCCACAGAACATCGAAGTTAGGAGATTCGAGATTCTCAAGACGTGTTATATTAGTGTTTTATATTACATAAGGCACATTACTCCACCCTTCAGACTGAAATTTATGTAAAATAATGTTGTATAGTTGATATATTAACGGAGTTTGAAGGATGAATTTCTTAGCCATCTTGTGGTCTCAGACAGAGCATTTAAAATTAGGGTGTAGAGTTAGAGAGGTGGGTATTCCATAGGATGCAGAGTTAGAGTGCAAGCCCTTTGATGTTGGTAAAGTCAAAAGAAAGCCACGCCTGTGCAAATCTGCTATCATACACGCACACACAATCACACACAAAAAAAAAACAAAAAAAAACACAGACACAAATAGACAAAACCAAAGAAGAAATGAGGAAAAATTATTCGTAAGCTAAAACCTAAATTCAAAACCTGAAATTTTAAAACTGTAAAACCCTATTTGCAGCAAATATCTAAAATATGAATAATCCAGAAAGAAATAAAACCCTCGCGCACTCACACAGTCTCACGAAATTGCGTAAAAAAAAAACTATTGATCAACTAAAAAAGCAGAAGATAAATCTGTATAAATTATAATAATGGCTGTCCAAATAGGATAAATGTTACGCTAAAGCCCAAGTTGGAAAACACGCTAAAAATCTAAGTAAAAAGGAAATTGAGGAAAAAAAAAAACATAACCTAGTACTAGCTATCTATATCGAACTAGATTTATTATTGAATCTAAAACTTTCTCATAATTTTTCACCCAAAAAGAAAGAAGTATCGGCCAAGTATCGGCCATATTAACCGATACCGATACCCCCAAAATACTACCGATACCGATACTATCGGTACATCCCTATAATATAACATGTATTTTATTAAAATCATTCGAAAAAGTCACTCCCAAAACGTGACACAGTCACTCCCAAAACATGACACAGTCACAAAAAAAGAAAAACGTGACATAGTCACTCCCAAAACGTGACACAGGTCACTCCCAAAGACTGTGACACAGTCACTCCCCCAAAATTTGACACAGTCACTCCCAAAACGTGACACAGTCACTCCCAAAACGTGACACAGTCACTCCCAAAACACACAGTCACCCCCAAAACGTGACATAGTCACTCCCAAAACGTGACACAGTCACTCCCAAAACGTGACACAGTCACTTCCCAAAAACGTGACACAGTCACTCCCAAAATGTGACACAGTCAACTTCCCAAAATGTGGACACAGTCACTCCCAAAACGTTGACACAGTCACTCCCAAAACGTGACACAGTCACTCCCAAAACGTGACACAGTCACTCCCAAAATGTGACACAGTCACTCCCAAAATGTGACACAGTCACTCCCAAAACGTGACACAGTCACTCCCAAAACGTGACACAGTCACTCCCAAAACGTGACACAGTCACTCCCAAAACGTGACACAATCACTCCCAAAACGTGACACAGTCACTCCCAAAATTGTGACACAGCTCATCTTCCCAAACGTGAAAAAACAGTCACTCCCAAAAACGTGACACAGTCACTCCCAAAACTAGACACACTCACCCCCAAAAACGTAACCCAGTCACTCCCCCCCAAAACGGGACACAGTCACCCCCAAAAACGTGACACAGTCACCCCCAAAAACGTGACAGTCACTCCCAAGAGTTGCCACAGTCACTCCCAAAACTTCAGACAAAACGTCCCAAACAAAAACATGACACAGTCACTCCCAAAATGTGACACAGTCACTCCCAAAATGTGACACAGTCACTCCCAAAAATGTCCTTGTGACACAGTCACTCTCCAAAACGTGAGTACTGTGTACCTCATAACGTGGGACACAGTCACTCCCAAAATGTGACATAGTCACTCCCAAAACGTGACACAGTCACTCCCAAATGGGAGTGCCTGTGTCACATTTTGGGAGTGACACAGTCACGTGACACAGTCACTCCCAAAATGTGACATAGTCACTCCCAAAATGTGACACAGTCACTCCCAAAACGTGACACAGTCACTCCCAAAACGTGACACAGTCACTCCCAAATGGGAGTGCCTATGTCACATTTTGGGAGTGACTGTGTCACGTGACACAGTCACTCCCAAAACGTGACACAGTCACTTCCAAAACGTGACACAGTCACTCCCAAAACGTGACACAGTCACTCCCAAAATGTGACCACCAGTCACTCCAAACATGGACACAGTCACTCCCAAAATATGTGACACAGTCACTCCAAAACATGACACAGTCACTCCCAAAATGTGACACAGTCACACTCCCAAAACGTGACACAGTCACTCCCAAAACGTGACAGTCACTCCCAAAACGACACAGTCACTCCCAAAATGTGACACAGTCACTCCCAAAACGTGACACAGTCACTCCCAAAACGTGACACAGTCACTCCCAAAACGTGACACAGTCACTCCCAAAACGTGACACAGTCACTCCCAAAATCTTGACAATATATATATATATATATATATATATATATATATATATATATATATATATATTATATATATAAATATATAATATATATATATATATATATATAATATATATATATATATATAATATAATTATATCACAATATATATAAACAAGCCATTAAATTCACATGATCTAAATAATATATATCCACTATATATATATATATATATATATATATATATATTATATATATATAAATTATATATATTATATATATATATAGCTAATATAATATATATATATTAGGGATGGGGCCAGATAGTGAATTAGCCGGATAAACCGGATATCCGGCTGGAAGTTAAAAACCGGATACCGCGATAATTCTGGTCGGATATTCCGGCAGTCTTATATATAAACCGGTTATATGCGTAAAGGTTATAGCCACAGGGACCACAATATTTTTTTTCTGAAAAAAAAATTTAAGTCAAAAACAATATATCGATATGTATATATTAGGTACAACATTGAAAGTCTAAACAAGTATATATATATATATATATATATATTATATATATATAATATATATATAATATATATTATATATATTTATACATGAAAAAATATATTTATTATATACATATATAATTTTCAATTCAAACTTCAAAGAGTCCCCCAACGAGGAAGAATCTACTAGGGAAGTAATTTATCCAGTTATCCCTCTTCCTTTCACCCATCCTCCCTCCCAGCTGTGATAACAATGATATCCGGCCAGATACCGGATAGTCAAAAACTTGGCCGGATAGTTGCCGGATATCCGGCCCATCCCTAATATATATATATATCATACCTGAGAGCATTGCAAGTTTAATTCTTCCATCTTTACTTCAATTTCAGATTTGATATTCACTTTAATATTTATTTAATGGAAATATATCCCAAACAATTAACAAACTGAAATAGAAAAAAATTAACAACCTCTCTAGAAAATTATCATTAAAATAATTTAAAATTAACATCTTGAGAATAAATTTCTTAAATATTTCACATTTTTGTATTCGTATTACATTATTTTTTAAAAATACATCATTGCAAATAATTCATGAGACTTTACTTACTTATTTACTTAGGTCTCATAATTCAGTAATCTTTGTTAATTATTCTGTATTAGCTATATCATGATTTGTTAACTCAAACTTGTATATTTTGAATTATTTCGAAAGATAATTTGTTATTTCAAAGATTAAAACTAGAACTGTGCCGAATTTCGTTTTTAGGCAATTTCATACATTAAATATAGATCTACAGAATCTATAGACATTAAATATAGATCTACTATAGATCTATGACTACCAATAATACTATGTGAATACTCAGCAGTTTGAACAAAATTTCTGAATTCAGAATAAACTTCAGAACCCACTCCAGAATTCAACTCTAATTAGGAAAAATATATAAAAATTTGGACAGTGGTATGAAAAATGAAACCCAGATTATGATGATCTATGCTAACCTATGCAATGTACTAAAGTGTACATTAAAATATACAATAATAAAATCATGATAACAAATACACTATAACCGTTGCGTTGCCATGCCGTGGGCCTAGTAAAGCTTCACCACACATTTGTTAAGAGAGATTATGAAAAAGATATATACTATTTTATATAAACAGCACTGGACTCACCACAAGTCAGAACACAGTATCACTTGAGCAAAGCGCAACAAATGTCTTTCTTAAAATCGAAAAAACAGTAAAACACGGACGAAAACCAAGCGAGCGAGCGTTGTAACTTATAGCCTGCGTGAATCGTAGGGATGCGGCCTAGAGATTAGGGATGCCGCAAGAGGACCGGTATATATCGATATTGATATTTTTTTTCAATAGTATCGAATAAATATCGATTATATTTTTCAGCCGATATATCGATATATCGATATTTTATTTTCAGTATCGAATCAACGATTATTTTTTTTTACTTCTAGAAATTTTAAGCAGTTTTCATCAGGGCTGCGGAGCCGGAGCCGGAGCAGGGAGCCGGAGCCGGAGGCGAAACTTTTTGAGGGACTGGAGCCGGAGCCGGAGGCGAAATTGGGGGAATCTGGACCGTAGCCGGATGTCGAGAGCAAATTTATAGGGACCTGGAGCCGAGCCGGAGAGTCGGAGCCGCAAAAAAAGAGCCTGCTCCGGTCCGGCAAATACAAAATTAAGTAATTATAATATAATTATACAGGTGTTATTATTATAATAATATATTATATATATATATATTATTATATTATATATATATATATATATATAGATATATATATATATGATATATATATATATATATATATATATATAACTATATATATATATATATATATATATATATATATATATAATATATTCTCTTTTTTCCAGAAATTTAATTATGTATCTTTATTATTCAATAATAAAAAAGGTTCGGATACTCATTATAGATTTAAACTTTGAATAATTAAGATTTAATACTTCCCTTGGAAGAATCATGTCAACTAAAACCAAAATCGTAAACACCTCATGTACTTGAAGTATATTACTCACCCTGATGATAAAAATACTTTCATTTGTACAAGTATGAAATAGTTAACCAAGTTCGATGGGAAACAGTCCAGTCTCGATCACTTGCACAAAAGAGGTCTACCTAACTACAGTTCACTCACTGCGGGTCACAATACATCTATTGGATCCTTTTAATTAATGCGAACATTTAAAAACGCTATATCTCCAGAACATTGATTGCAATGCTGTTTAAGAGAGAAAGGTGAAAGCTAAAGTGAATCAGGAGAACCTTTAATTTCAAAAAAACTTGAGGACTAAAGTGGAACTTTTTGCAGTTGCCGATAAATTGTTCTGTTTATGTTAAGTAAAAAATTCACAAAATACAATTGATTTTTAATGGTTAGTTAAAGATAGTGACCATTAGTTTTTCTTTGCATAACCAGGATTTAAAGCACTGTGTGAGACATGGCTTAGATTAACTGAAGTTCCTTTAGGACAATTATTTTTATAAGAGAAACGGGACTTTTAGCAAACTCACAAATGTAATTCATGAAAAGAAGGAAAGAATTAACTGAAAATAAAATATTTTGTCGACAATCTTTGTTAGAATCTTTCCCAGAACTCAAGATCTGATATTTAAAGCTAGGAGTGTTGCTTTTGAAGCTAGATGTCTAAAACTAATGTTAAATAACGGCTAGGTTGGCTGAACAGAAAATCTGGGTCTTCGGGAGTCAGAGTAGGTTCACAGTTTCAGGTATCTCCCCTTGTAGAAGTTTGTCGCAGATGAAGATGAAGAAGTCACATTTGCCAGATAATGGAAAATTGAGGCATGCAGAAAAGCGATTCAAAAAACTAAAAAGAAAAAGACAATATACTAGTAAAAGACATTCAACCTAAAGTTGATCTCTAGGAAAAATAAAAGCGTAGAATTCCATATAGTCATTGTAGATGTGTAATGGAAAGAATTCTCGGACCGGAAATCACAGTTATAGTTTAAAGAGGGCAATCGAATTGCTGTTCCTAAAATTTTTGCAAAGATGCGGCTTGCAAATTACAGCTTTGCCTCCTATTCAAGTGAATGTTTAGAGCTTATTTTCTGCTTAAAAATAATAAAAAACGGATCTTAGGACAATCGTTGAAGAGGATTTATTGATGAAGTTTTATTTTAAGAACAATTGTTTTTATAAACTTTTATTATTATTTTCAAATATGGTCGGCTCATAGTTCAAAGAGAATTATTTTAAAATTTAGGAAGAAACACTTTATTTAATAATATATGTATATATATATATAATATATATATATAATATATATATATATATATATATATTAGATAGTTATATATATATATATATATATTATATATAATATATAATAATATATATATATAGTTAATAGTAATATATATATATGAAGTATATATTATATTATATATATATATATTATTATATATTTATAATATATATATATCATATTAGTATATATATATATATATAATATATATATAGAATATATTACCATCTGAAAATATTTACTCAAAAAAGTAGTTCCGTTATCGCTATTCCGTTTACTCGGAGAAAAGTAGTTCCCGTTATCGTTATTACCGTTTTTCTGAAAGGAAAACTGAACGTAAGCGCCGTTTACTCCTTTGACTTTATCTTTGAGTATGACATTAAATTACGGTATTATAGTAATTTTATTGGTTTTGTGTATATTAAACACTATCATTATTATTAAAAAAAGACACCGCTCATGCAGTGGCGGCTCGTGGTTCTTGTGCAAGGGGGTGCTGCTTGGTTATATATATATTATAATATTTTTCAATTTT
>JABUQX010028357.1:0-12500 GCA_015478945.1 Trachelipus rathkii | reverse complement strand
CCATTCGCATTTTTTCTGTTTATTCCAAAAACATAGTGGCTCCACAACAGCTGATTGCAATTGTTTGTAAACAAAAGTAACTTTTATATGAAAATCATGATAGTTTATACACAAAATTCGTCTAAAACTTGGGTTAAAACACTTCAGTTCCCGGTACATATAATGTGATGGGGTAGTTGGGTTGGCTGCCCACTACCACTTATCTTTTGCCAGATGCTAATGCATAGCTCACAACCTTTCTCTGAGCTATGCTAATGCATAGTCAGAGAAGGTTGTTGATCGCCGTAAGGGCTTCTATCTTTCGGCGAAAATGGAAAATGTATGGATACATGGAATGTCAGAGGAAATAAATGGTTGAGGAGAAGAGGAGAGAGGTGATTGATGCATTTAGAAAGGGCAAATTTGATTTGCTAGCTGTGACTGAAACCAAGATGGAAGAAACGTTGATAAAAATGAGTGACTTACGTTTGGTTGTGAAAATGTGTGGTGTTTGGTGTTTAAAAAAATGATCCCTGAACGTGTCCATATACGAGGAAAAAAGAAGAAAAAAAAATAAAAAGTAATAAGAGAGAATAAAAAATAAAAAATAGAAAGATTTGCAATTCTGATGAGCGACTTTGGTAGAGAGCTATGGTTAGATTTTTGTGGTGAGTGGCTTAGATCTAAAAAATTAAATTTAAGTTTGAATATGCAAACAGTATTGTGTGGTTGTGACATTGGTGCCATTCTGAGGGTAATGTGAAGAGTGCGTTTTCTGGACATCCTAAAGGTTGTTTTGGATGGGATGTTGAGTAGGGTTTATATCTATGTCTGCCACATATCTGCCCACCTAAGGATTTTTTTTTTTTTTTACAGTTTGTCATTACCACTCAAAGTCACAGCCCTATTCAAGGCGAGGGGGTGTAGTACTGCTTAAAAGCTCACTCTCCTCACACACTTAGTAGAAGCACAGACGTAGCTTTAAAGTGAGGGAGATTAAATTACAGCAGGACATGCAGAAGATGGAAGAGAATTCCACAGAACAGAGGTGGCGGGAAAGAGGAAGCTCCACAGCGAAACTATAAGCCTGGAGTTTACCATTATCAACACAAGATACAGCGACTCCTTGTGCTACGAGGCGTCCGTAAAGGTGGTGATACGCAAATGATAAGTTCCCTCGAGCACTGCCACTGGGGTGCCTATAGAATAGAGATTAAGCACTAACTAGAACAGTTTATAAAGCCTTTTGGCCCTTGACTCGACCCTATCCACAAAAGCCGGGTGAAACAGAGCCTCCCCCCCAAGATATGGAGCAGTACTCCATACAAGGGCGGAATAGACCCTTGTATAACTGGAGCAACTGAGAAGAGGGGAAAAAAAGTCTCGCAGGTCTAAAAGAACTCCCAGTTCCTTTGAGGCTGCCCTAGCAAACCGTTGTGACATGAGTGTTTCCAAAACATTTTTTGTTTATGTTAAGGCAAGGATGTTTATATTGTCAACAGGAGGAGGACGAAGAGCAATCCGTCGAAAGAGATAGGAAAGTTAGTAGAATGCGTTTTAGAGAAGGAGATTGCAGAAGTTGGGTTTTTTAAAGGAATTGAATTCACAAGGTTCAGACGACCCCATCCGTAAATTCTATCCAGATCACGAGAAATAGAATATGAAAGATTAAGACGAGAGGCAATTCTAGAAGTAAAAGAGGAAGCAGAACTTAAATGAGTTGAAGAATGAAACTGAAGGGTCTACGTCATCGTATAATGAGTGGATAGAGTTAGATGGTGCAGTTGAGAAGATCATTAATGAAAGTAGAAATAAAGTAGGAAATAAGACAGACCCTGAGGAACACCACTATTGACAGAAATAAGAAGAAGTCGTCAACATCAACAACAGCCGGTATTTAGAGATTTGAAAGAAAGCTAGAATAATTAAGCAAAGAGAAAGAGGAAAACCAAAAGAGGGAGCTTGGAGAGCAGTGACGCCGTGCCATACCCGGTCAAATTCTTTGGATAATGTCAAGCGCCACCACGAAGTCTCCCCGTAGTAGTTTTTAAGAGCGGAAAACCATAAATCGGTTTAGATAGGAAGTATATCGCCAGAAGAGACTCGAGCGCTGAAAGCCGTACTGGCGATCGGAAAAAAAGGAATGAGTTTCCAGATAATCTACGAATTCAAGGTTGAGACGGCGTTTCAAAGATCTTAGAAAACAAGTGAGAGCTATAGCAAGATAGTTAGGGAGTATGAGCGGCTCCTTTTTTCGGAATAGTTGGACATGTGCGAGCTTCCAACCCTGAGGGAGTGTAGCTGTTGAGACATAGGAGTATAGTTGAACGAGAGGCGGGGATGGCACGGAAGCACACTCCCTCC
Source organism: Trachelipus rathkii (assembly GCA_015478945.1). Classification (NCBI taxonomy): domain Eukaryota; kingdom Metazoa; phylum Arthropoda; class Malacostraca; order Isopoda; family Trachelipodidae; genus Trachelipus; species Trachelipus rathkii. Next base: position 10,157 of record JABUQX010028357.1, on the reverse strand, counting down.
AAAACTTTGGGGAGAATGCCATCATGGCCCACCCAGTTTTCCTATTCCTTCGTACGATTCAGGGCCTATGCACCGATAAAATGTAAATCACAAGGCAAAGACATAGAACCTGAGAGGAGAAGGAGGAGGAAGAGCAAATGCCAGAATCGTCTAGGTTGAGTTAGAGGAAATAGGAGCCGAAGAGATGGCCTTTTTTCAGTTGGAGAATTAACGAACAGACATCAGAGAAAGGGAGATTTTACAGAAGTTCCTAGAGGATTTTTTTGGCAAAAGAGGCCAGAAAGATTTGTCAGAGGAGAACCAAGGAAGTAGCCCACTTTCGTTTAGATGAAATGCCGCTTTGCTCGTTGAGAGTATCCTGCAACGATTTCTAGCTGAATGAAAATTGGGAGAGTGATTGGAGAACTATATTTTTTCCACCCCCGATACGCGCAGTCTCATAGCCTGAATTGTCAGAGAACAAGCGACGATCGAACCCATGGTTTATGAGGGAGGAAAGATTTTATTGAAAGAAGGAATGAACTTGCTATTCCCATCAACGATGACAGCTCCCTCCTTATCTTTTTAAATATATATTTATATATATATAGTATAATACTATTATATATATAATATATATATGATATATATACTATATATTATATATATATATATATAGTAGTATACATTCATCATTATTCCATACTGAGGTAGCCAATTTGATCATCTGCAGAACTTGAAACCTTAGATTTAAGTCCCTGTGGTCTAAATAGTTTATACATATATGAAGAAAACCATGACTAAGAAATCGTACGGAACACAACATGTCCCTGGCATTTCAGTTAATAAATTACTTTCATATTGATAATTATTATTATATTATTAGTTTTATTATTATTATAATTGATTATTATTGATTTATATATTATTATTCATATATTTTATTATGATTTTATATTATTATTATTGATATTATTATTATTATTATTGATTATTATTATTGTTATATTAATAAACTTAAGGAATCAAAAAATTTTGATCGCTTAAATGAATTTCGGAGGGTTGAACCCCTTACCCCCTGTCTACAGCCTTGTATATATATATATTATATATACTATAGTTATATATATTTATATATATATATATATATATATATTAATATATTATATATATATATATATATATATATATTATATATATATATTATATAGATAATATATTAGTATATATATGAGAGAGAGGAGAGAAATTTTTTAAAGTATATTTTCATCAGGAAATAATCGGTGCTCATTCTTTTGGAATACGTGCTTCAGCAATTCGAGCAATCGAATCGTACTAGAATTTACTTATATATCATACTGTTTCTATCCTCTCGTTTCAGTAACAAATTACGATAATTCATTAAATACTTGGCATGACAACATAAATAAGCTCAATTATTGTAATCATTTATCATAAAATTGCAAGTATGCAGTTAGATAAGTTACTTTCCTTCTCTTCCGTTTTAAGAATCTTGTAGTTAGGATTGTTTCTCACCCTCATTCATCAAAGGCAGATATTGCTTAGACAGTAACTAGGATTTCACAGTTACTGTAATAGAGTAACGTAATTTATAATGATCCTGATACTCTGAATTTTTTATATCATGATAAAATATATACTATATGAGATAGAAATAATCTAGACTTATAATAGCGCTTAGATTTATTGATACTTATGTATAACATTATGAAGTATAATCCTTATTAACCTAGTTAATAATATAAAGCAACAAGTTTCCTTATTTTCAACATTTTCTAATCATCAATATCTATACTTTGTGAACAAGCTTTATCTGCAATTGAGTTATGCTCAATTAAACTATGGCATATAACAAGATAATAAATATATAATTTGATATTGATATTCATTCTCATATGAAATAAATATGTGACCTTGAGTTGTCGGTTTTTATATTTTTTTGTTTTTTTTTTTTATTTTTTTTTATTTCATTTTTTATTTACTAATAATAAAAAATAAATTTAAATATCAAATACTAAAATAAAGGGTATATAATAATAACATATTTTTTTATATTAAGTATTTTCAATACAATATAATATTGTAGTATCCTAACATCAAGTACAATATTTTCCATTTAAATCTCACTCGATTCTAAACTCGACAAAAACTCCGCTTTTCAATAATTTTTATACAGTATTTTTTATAAAAATTTTATAAATTTTAAATCTATATATTATATATTGATTATTAATTATATATTTATTAATATTTATTATTATATTATATATTTTATATTTATATATTATATTATTATTTATATTAAATATAATTTTATTATTAATTTAATTAATTAATTATGTTAATTATATTTATATGTATTATTTATATTATTATTATTCTTTATTTATATTATTAATATTTAAATATTTAATATTATAATAATTTAATAAATAATATTAAAATTGATTATTATATAATATAGATATTCAGTATATATATATTAATATAATATATTTATATATCAATATTAGATAATTATTACTATTAATTATTATTATTTCATATTATTGCCATTTTTTTAGTAATTATTATTCAAGGATTAATTATGTATATAACAAATGATATATTAACTGTGCCTCTCACACTTAAAAATTATTGCTACACCGTCCATGTTTATGAAAAACGAATTCAGGTTAGATGACTCACGTATGAATTGTATCGAAAAACTAAGTGTAAAGAGATCACGTGTGATTTAAAATAAATGTGAAGTTCACTCAAAATAAGAGAAAATATGAATAGTCACAACAATATTCAGTGTGATAATTCTAAACTATAAATATTTTTAGTCTCATATAAGTATTCAACAAGATTGCACTTTTTGTTCACAGTAGCGTTATAGCCTTATAATAAAGCACTATCACACAACATTCACTATTGGATGAACAACATTCTACGCATACGGAAATATATCGATATAAGAGTAACCAAAAATATACGTAATTTAGACGCTTTAATTATTAGGAGAAATAATATGGAATTTTATTTTGAACAGTTTCACTAGTTTGACATTACTTAGTTTTTACTAGATGAGTAATTAAATTGTTCGACAGAATATATATTCATTTATTCTTAGAGTCATAAGTCACCGTATTAGTATTATAACCAATGTGACTTCTATAGTTTACTGTTTACACAATCTAATTCTCTTATACTTCAATATAGATATTATCTCTTAAAATTAACTTAATGACAATAAACTAATAAAACTCAAATAATTCTTGATATACTAATAAATTTGAGTTCCTTTCACCACATTTTTTCATATACAGATAATTAAAATAAATTATATATTTTGTAAGTAAATATATAAAAATAAAAAATATTAAGTTATTACTAAATTCATGAGAATTCTCATGTGTGAGTAAAAAATAAATTAATATATTTGAACTCATTGATCACAAATAATTAATGTTTATAGTGATATATAGCTATTGTTATTATCTTGAAGGAAAAGGGAGTATTGTTATATATATATATATATATATATATAAAGTGTATGTCTATGCTAAAGATAATTAAGTAGCTCTATAAAAATTACTCTTATATTAATTAGGGTAACATTGTATATAGGATATATGATAAAAGGAAAAGGGCCTGAGAGGTTCTACTGATATTGGAAAATTAATAATTATAGTGAGTGTATAAAACTAGAGTGTAATGTGAATAGTAATTACCCAAAAATGTTCTAATACGTGAGTAATATGTAGTATATAACTACCTATATATTATGTAGTGCACAATAATATAATAGGTGGTATAATATAGGAAAGTAATAGTGGATGTACAGAGATACTACTTTGTGATAATTAATCAGCGATATATGAATATCTGGCTATCGTTTTATTATATATATAGTCTCGGATTCAAGTGAAGGCTATGACAGAGGCTTATATTGTAATGTGGAGTACGATATATATAGGTGCTGAGATTGAGAAAAGGATATAAATGTAAAAATCAATAAAGGGAAGTAACGGAGGTTATATATATTAATATAGAGTGAGAGTAGGGAAGAGCAGGAAGAAGTTAAATATACGAAAGCTGGAGGGAAGTATTTTGTAAACGACCGGGAACAGATTGATTATTGTGGTGTATTGCGGAGTTAAGAAATGCGGTAATGTGCAAGGAGCTGATCTATGAGATATGGAAAGTTTCAATAGGCATTGCGTCGTTGTATCCTTACTCAAGGATCCAAAATAACGAGAAAGTTCAAGATAATTATTAGTGATAACAAACCATGAATGAGGCACCGATACTAATATGAAGCACCAGAAGAAGCAGTGAGGAACACTTAAAGCGAAGGTTAAGAACGATGTAAGTGACAGGCGAAGATGAGACGGAGAGAGAGAGAGAAATGAGATGTAAGATTATATGTGAGGAGAGGTGACAAGATTGTACGAGAGAAGGGACGATGACGTGGAGAGGCGACCTGAGGTGGAGAGTGAATTGGAACGAGGTGGAAAGAGGCAGTTGTAGAGGATGGATTCGAAGAGATAGAGTTGAGAGGAGGATAGGGAGACGAAGTGAGAGAGAGTATAGAGCGAGAAAGGGAGAGATATAATAGGAGGTAGACAGCACACGGAGGGAGGGAAGAGAGGGAGAGTGATAGCCGCAAAGGTGAGGAGAAGAGACCGATGGGAAGGGATGATGTGCTGAGGGAGGTGAGGAGAGAGATAGACTATAGGAGGTGAGAGAGGGAGAGATATGTATGCATGATTCGCGGAGAAAATGAAGAGAGAGATATGCAGTTGCGAAGAGAAGAGCTTAACAAGGAGAGTTACACAATAATGATTCGTAGCCTAAGTTGTGACATGTAGGTATTCTCTGTGGAGATTATGTAGATAGTTGAAGATAGGATTTCGGCAGTAGACTATAAATTAACCGTACACTGCTTTTATTTTACTGTCTCTCTCAACTTACACCTCAATAGTCGAATACATAGAACGCCACCTCAAGACTTTTCATTATCTCTTTATATAAAATCAGCATTTACGTAGTTTAAATTTACTCAAGCACAATACTCTTCACTAGGCACCAGTAAGAGCAATTCCACAAATCGTTGGTCCCACCTACACTGAGACTAGTCCTTCCGTTCCACTTTGTTCCAGGTCTCACGATCCAAGACATATATACTAAATATTGTTAAACTCTTCCTCTACTTGTACTCACATATGTTCTAATCTTCACGCTAAAAAATCTAACCAATAACAAATCATCCGAGACTGGATCTCTCTCAATCCTAAACTCATTAAACCTATTACTTCATTAATATCCTCTACTATTATCTTAAAAAGGGTCTTTTTTACACACCCATTAGCTCAAATACCTTGCTTATCAATTCTCAGAATACTTAATCTGTTCAGATGTCGCCCACACAAAATTCCAATTCCATACGAGACAAGTAAACAAATATAATAGGAGGAACCAGTAGGATAACATGCAAACTCTCGTTCTCTATCTCAATGCATATTCTAACAACACAATATCTTGACCTCACACCGGCGCCACACTCTCATTATAATATGTCACACAAATTACCTATTTTTCCTATAAAAAGAGAGAGTTTGGGCACGAAAATCCTGGACACTTAAATATCCGTTGAGTTGTGCCCCATAGGCATCGACTTTCTACGAGACCTATTATTAAAACACTGAATCTACTATTTTATAAGAAGTTCAATATTAATCAGCTTCTCATTACTAACACGACGGTGAGTTCACTAATACATAATATACAATACTTTAATATCTCATACACAAGACCAATACCAACCGATCCATTTAAATATATTTTCTAATATATTGAAGAGGAATATTTTTTCTCCACTTTGAAAAGAGTTACTACAATACATATCACACGCTTGTTTGCAATCCTCGATAACTAAACTTTCATAGTTCCTTAGATCACTTCTTCATCCTTTGGTTTTCTCACAATCATTTATTTTATTCTCAATGTATAAAATATATTATCCATCACATCCTTTACTCCAACTTCTAACTCAGCTACATGTTTTCACAATATCATAGTGATTTTATTTATCAGAGCTCTATTATACTCAACGCAATTTCTTTTATCAGACCAAAATACAGTATATATATTACTTCCCTTAATCAATATACTAATTATAATAATTAAAAACTATTCCTGTAATTACCTTATACTCTCACACTTAACTTATATGTTTATGCCATCTATATATATGAGGGTAGATTTTAGGTGTAAATCATTCACTCCAAAATTTTACCTCGGAACTATGCACCCTACATATAATACAACTCCTCACATTTGTTACTAAAAACTTCACACATGCCAATTCGATCATCATACTCATTCGCCTCCGTTCTTGAGCATTTCACCGGTAAAATTTACTAATCATATACCTGCAGATTTTACCATTCTTCAACATTCTCTACACTATATCATACTCTTCACTACTCTACCCCTCCTAAATAGTGTACCTCAACACCCCCATAAGAATACCTTTTCCTTTATCTATAGCTAACGCATCTAAACCCAACACACTTAATCATATTCTATCTATACACTCTATATATTATTACTATATTGACCTAAATTGTTGTGCATATTATATTCTAAAAGGTTTCACTCAACTACACTTCTAGTCACATATCCATTATTCGTCTCACAGTTATACAAGAAGCAACATCCTATATTCATAATTCATTATATTATCATTTGCATGAATTCCCCTAATTACCTCTTTATATACTATATCATATATATATTAATATATATATTAATTTATATATATATATTAATATATATATGAATATATAATATATCATACTTATATATATATATATATTATATTATACTATTATTAATATATATATATATATAGTATATATATTATATATTATATATATATTATATTATAGTAATATATATATTAATATTATATATATATATTATATATATATATATAATATATATAATAATATATTATATATATTATATATAGTATATATATATATATATATAAAATATTTAATATATATATATATTATAAAAAATATAATATAGATAATATATATATATTAGAAGGTTTATGTTTTATGTTCTTGTAATAAATACACTAACCTTCAAATGAAAGGAATATGTGAATGATGTGAAAGAGTGAGTGCAGTGTTCACGATGTAAGTAGGTGACGTTTTACTTCCCGTGGAAGAGCTTTGTATACTTATGTGATAAGTCGTCTGGTTATAGGCTAGCAGCTATCATAGCCCCTAAGAGCCACAGTAACTACTCACTATCACCCCTATATATAATGATGATACGATGACCAAATCACTCTACAGAGCTAGATTCACTAATCACGCTCTCACGGACCTGAGTAAAGAATACGTTCGTATATATATAGGTAGTAGTGTGGAGATGTCAGGTGAGAGCTAGATGTGTGTCGCACATTAAGCGTCACTGAGAATATGGTACTTCGATACCACTTCTGTATATCTTCATTTACCTGGCTGATTGGTCCGTATACTCATTGTCACAGAAGCTTAAGTTACTCAGATGTACTCACGTGCAACAGGATGACCGTAACATAGTTAAGTAGGAACCCAGCTGATAAAACATGATTGATTGTATGTTCTCTCTCTGATAGATTATTTGTAATAGGTAGTATTTATCTCAGAAGAGTTAGATTGGTGCTTTCATTTATGCTCTATTTCAGTATAGAAGTGCCACAATTATAGTAACCGTGGGTCAAAAATCATATATGGATGCCCAAGATCATTACATCTACTCAAGTCTGACAGTTATGAAACTCAGTCGTATACATGTGATATTTAGAAAAAAGATATGAGACTATACGTCGACGATGAACTATTAACGATGAGTGGTTATATATAATCTCACCTAAGCACGCGGTCTTTAATACCGAGTATCTGTTTTGTACTTGAAGCCTAGTATGTGTGTAGCAGTATCCGAACTGCATATTGTGCTTTTAAGTAATATCTTTAAATAGGGTTTTTATGACGATTTATTATAGCGATTTCACAGGTCCTTATATTATGTCTCCAAGACTTCAGCATAGAACGCTCATCTTAATGTGCTCAAAATGTAGTTATTATTTCCTAGTAGACCTCAGGTTATTATATATCCTGTTATTTATAAAGTATTATGATTATTTCCTTTATGTTATTCTCAATTTTCTTATTGATTCGCTTGAAGAAAAAAGATAGATAGGAATGTTGTCCCTGAGTAGTTAATGAAGTCATTTAAATTCTTTACGTTTAGTTTACATTTAATACTAATGTATTCTTTTTGACGTATCATAGTGAAAAAATTATAAGTAAGTGTGTAATACAAGCTTAGTTGTAACAAATTATCATTAAATACAAAACCTAATAAAATCTATTTGTACAAACTTAATTCATAAGTTGTACATATATCCTATTATTTTTACAATAATTATATATACTACTCCACTGTGCCGTAAAAATAATATATATATGTCCTTTATCAAGCTTATATTTTGAACTCAATGATATAATTAATATACTATATCATATCAAGTGACATAATCATATTACACTAAGATGTAGTAATATATAGTTCATTTAGAACAATACGTTTTTCCTACTATATGAATTCATAATATGTGTATCCCTATTCGTTATACATTAATGTGAGGGCACATACCCATGCCTCTTAATAATATCCTATAATTCTTACCCTAACCTTGTGAATGGTAGATGTAGTATTATAAAAGTATCAATTATATATAGTCATATAAACTACTCTTCTAGCAGATAAAACGTATATAAATTCCTTGGCCAGTGCACCTATACTATGACTAATAATATACAATACCAAACTAACCACTTATATTATCCAAGATATTTACTATTACTCAATTAATCACTATTGAATCAGTATTCAGACCTCCTGTCGAAGAGTTACGGCCTGTGCAATATACATGCAATTTTACATACTCATATAAATATTCACCACGAATACTCTCTATACTTAGATAATGTCACTTATCTCTAATGTATATATAAACACTCGGTATTTTGATACGGTTTCGTTATTGTATTATTTATGAAAACACGTTCCAGTCAATAAATACTCTCAGTACAGTGAATTTACGTTTATGATTGCACTATGTTTTTATATTACTAAATTACATAATATCTTTAAGTAACCTAAAATAATAGCTATACTGATATATATATATATTGTAATAAATAAGAAATTAAAACTACCTTATTGGTAACACTTAGAAACTACTGGAAATAAATATTTTATAAATAAAATCATTTATAAAATATATAAAAATGTATTACGTACATGCTTTACACTAAAATCAAGTTTTGCATACTACTATATAATATATTATACATTATTAATAGATGTCCTACATGATATATTACTATACTAATATATGCGACATTACGTATATTAGAAAGATATATTATCTCATATATATATATATAATAATAAGTACTAATATATATAAAAAATATATATTTATTAATATAAATTATTATTAATGTCATAAATATACCGTTTATTGTCATATATGATTATAGGTAATATCTCAAACCGTACATATATATATATTAATATATACAACGCAATATGTTTAACATTTATATAAGTAGCATTACAACTGTTATATATATTAATGTGCTAACCACACTGTATATATAAACAATAACAAATGCTAGTATCTAACAATTAAATAATTTTATTACATATCCTCTGATATCACATATAAATAGATATATATAAAAATATATTAAAATATTATGTTTACATATAAAAAGTATTATGTATAGAATAAATAAATAATTAATTAATTTAATAAAACAAAAATATATAGACCGATTGATTATTATGATATATTAAATTATAAAAGTATTATTCTTTAGATATATTTTTACTTGAAAATATATGAGATCCAAGATTTAATCACAATTCTCACAAAAGAAAGATCGAGTGGCAACTTTAAATGTATCAATCGTGGACCAAACGTAAATAAAAAGGATCAACTGATTAAATCGACATATAACTGTGTACAATATTACGAATGACTCATCAGTGCGTACTATAGATAGAAATTAAGTAATCCATTAATTCACTCTCTCTTC
>JABUQX010028356.1:27500-40000 GCA_015478945.1 Trachelipus rathkii | reverse complement strand
ATAATTTATAGCTCACATCAGATTTAACTAAGAACGTACATAGATAGTATAGATAAGTACGTTCGATCAGGAATTGAGGGTAATAGGTGAAGAGCTTACACATTACCGGACTATGCAGTTATATTATAGAATAATAAAAGAAATGCTCGGAATATCCAGCTTCGATTCAATGAAACCACATGTAGACAAAAATATAAATTATATATTATATTAGATGAATCATCTTACTCTTTACGATTGCATATATATACTCTATATATATAAGCAATTACAAATCTCCCCTCATGACAACAGAGTAAGAACCAATGTATTTGGATAATTAATATTTAAATTGCCGATCCAGACATTTATATCACAAAATTTTTCGCCCAAAACGGGTGCTCAATCCAACTACTACTAAGAGCTCCCATATAATGATCTACAGGGGAAAATCCGAGTTAATGGTTGCGGACAGCCTGTGGAAACGCCACTCGCCGATCAGCGTAAGAGAAAGTCACCAGTCCGATCAAACTCACTTTGAATACAATAGAAATAATACTGCACTCAAGAAGAAATGAAAATACAGTTCGGTGTAGCTGAGTATACAAGCCTCTCAATTGTATGAACAGTCAGCCTGAATATAGATAAATGCGAACTCTATGTACTGCACCTGAATAGAGTATATAAGCCATTACTTCCTTATCTTGTTCAATGATTAAAATTTTAAAAGGCTGCGTTAACGTCGCATTCACTCAAGGCTAAAGTCACTTGCACTCTTATGTGATCAAAGCACCACTCGCGCCAGATAAGGAGAGGTTCCTCCAATTAGTCTAGGACTACCCCCTAACATTCATCTTGTACGATCAAAATCCTTGACAGGACGCGCAACTTCGCACACACGCAATGATTGATCTATTAATGTGAATCTTTGTAGTAGAAGTACAACAACAGTATCAGTAAACCTCTTCTGTCTTAATCACCACTGATGATTGCTCATTAGCTCAAATGCTGTGTGTGCCAATGCCTTATCCAGTATACTTGGTCTTGTGTAAAGGTCTATCCACATAGATACTTACTCTTTACTTAGCAACTCATGTTATACAATATTAACAAGCGTGGGTGTGATTCAGTGGTCGATATCTGCCCAATGTGACTCTTACATTCTTAATTAATATTCTCTACATACACCACTTACTCTCAGGCAACGTACACACTCTCCCCCGCAGAACGAGATAGCATACATAGCAGTGTATCCGAACCAGGAAGATACTGGAAGGAGGTATGTGACTCTTGAGTTAGCGACTCCATGACGGCATGTAATTGATGGTGAATACGTTGCTCAAATATGTGGCGGGTAATTAACAGCATTTGTGGTGAGTAGAAATCTTTATGTAATTGTTTACCCTGCAAATTCTGTTTTGGATAGAGTCTTAATGTTTGTGCGAGTTCATGGTATAATGTTAATTTCAGAAGTATACAACTTGTGGTAGGAAGGCCATCATTATAATGATATAGTCATTAATAACTGGTGATTTCTATCTCAATTAGAAATTTAGTTTTTAGATATAAGTTCTCGATATCATTAAAATAAATGTGTATATATACAAGTAACTCTTTCTAGTGATAGGGCAATCTTACATTATGTGTATAGATAAAATGATAAAATATATCTTTCACCCTGATTGTTTTAAACAGAACTTCGTCGATAATAAAAATATTTAATATGATTAGCTCACAATCAGAAAACCAAAGTAAAAGCTAAAATACTCGAGTACTGTGATGTAAATATGATATAGCCACGCTAAGACAAAAATTTGATTATAATAGATTTTTATATATAATAATTATGGAGATCATACTAATCTTAATGACCATAATAATGATAGGCATGTTAGTAATGAATAATATGAAAATCGTATTATTAATAACTTAAAAGATCAGTATCATGTGTTTATTATAAGGAGATATAAGAGTGGGAATGTAAATACATTAATAGATTTAGTAGGGAGTAGTAATGACTCATGACTTGTTAGAAGAGATGAGGATACCTCCAACATAATGACGGTCAGGGGTTCGCGTGTCGATCCTGTGAGTCACCTTACTCCCCACAGAAGTCGCTTTATTCACTGAGTCGGTTGTGGAGGTTAGACGTCATCTTCAACTCTTTTCAACAAATTGTAACAGCAATGCCATTTCTGAGATCAATTATACCGGCTAATGACAATATAATAGTGTTTGAGTTTGATTTTTGTGTTCCTAGAATTAGGAATGATAGTTCATAGTTTGTGATGGCTAGTACCTGATTTTTTGTTTCTCCGATTAACTTGCGGTGAGTTGTAAATTCTTTATAATGGTAATTGAAAAATAATTAAAACGCTCGTGACTTTCGACTTGAAAGCAGCGAGCATGTTGATCTCAATGAGTCGAGTTGGTCCCCCCACACGGAAGTCGAAACCTGCTCCCCACACGTTCCAATGGCACTGGGGTAAGGAGGGATCGGGTTAGGGAGGGCATTCTTGACTTAGGTGTATCGTAATACATTATTATATAAATATAATATTTGTATTATAAAAATGATATTCTTGTAATATAGAGGTGCAAGGAGGCTACCGATAATCCTAATGCCTTTTCTGAATGTATTGAATTGTATTTAGTTTTTTTTAGCTGATGAAGGATTAGAGTTTTTTTTCTCCTTCTCGATTAAGCTTAGATTGGTTTATTCATTAAAATTTTAAAAAGAAACTATATAACTGAGCGACATGCGAAATTACTACTCCTGTGTATAACCTCACATTTTCCTTTTGTGATTAAATGTTTCTAAAAATAGGATGGGTTGAGATTTACTGGCAACTCAACTAAAATCTACGTAATTCTTGACGTATTTCTGCACTTTCTTTAAGAGTTATGTTATTATATTTTGATTAGATAAAATAATTGTATTCTATACACAATTTCGTGTGATTAATATTTTATTTTCATAACAAGGAATGTGTTTGAGATTCTTCTCTTTGTATTAAATAAACAATTATTGTTGCTAGACACCGGTAAGTGTTGCCTTACTAAACTGTGAGTATAGTTGAATAGGTTACTTATTATATATCATGAATTTAGATAAGTGTGACGGTTATGCCTAGTTATTTGGCACATGCAGTATATGACCTCAGCGAATGGAGGCTGCTATAATATATATATTATAATAATATGATGAAAATATTTATAATAATAAATGAGTATATGTTTATGATTGAAATTGATTTAGGCGTGTATTAGTATCTAAATACTTTACAAATGTGCATATATTGCCTAGACGCCACTAGATATTATAATTAAATTATTCAATGTTACCTTTGGTACATTTAATTTTACATAAAATAAAACAACTTAATATATATATATATTATATATATATATATAATATAATATATATAATATAATATATATATAATTATATATATATATATATATATATATATATATATATGAGTTCTCATATATTTCTTGAATTTTATGTGCATATCTCAAGTGTGCAATATATTTATTAGATATCCAGCACTCTGAGTACGAGATGTAGTATTTCTCTTAGTAATGAGGCTTTCGATTTTTCCAAGCATGTTCGAAATTCTATCTTCCCTTTTAAATTTATTTCTTATAAAAGTTGTAAATAACCAGCTTTCCGCGATAATGATAATTAATTTACCGAAAATGATATATTCGTTGGCTCTTAGGCACTAAAAGTAATTCGGATTACCAAGTTGTTTCTTAAATCCCTATGAAGCGCCCTAATTTAAATTTTAAAGAATGATCAACTCCACAAGATTGGCGCTTTAATCTGTACAAAGTACAGAAGGAGAGAGGCGTGGCTTTTGTGACAGCTGTGAGAATGGCTTTGTCGCTCATTTCACAAACTTAATGGTATATGAACTGTTAGGGGAGGGAGGCGGGTAAGAGATTGTACTATTGGGAGCGCGGGGTGAAGATTGCCGACTGTGATGAGGGGGGAGGGGAACTTAAGAGAGAACCGAATATTCGGAGTGCCCTTTTAAAAGAAGAATTTTATGCGAGTTGGCGGCAAATTACCCATACCATGTAGAGATCAAAGGCACGCCAATACAGCTAGAAAGTAGAAGTATAGCACCGATCTTTTTTGAAAAGGCCAACAGAAGGTAAATCACATGATCGCTAAATTATACTCTGGACGCGGGCGGTCATTTAAGCTGGATGGGAAGAAGCTGGATTGGGTTTCCAACTAGCTTCTTGCCAAAATCGGACGGCAGAGTTCGTTAGTCGGTCGATCTGAGGTTATTAAACAGAGAACATTACAATGCCTTATCTGTACAATCTCTCATATTGAACACGTCTGTCCTAAGATGTCAAGGATAAGTCAGTAATCCATGCAATTTACAGACATGCCAAGTTTGAAAGCAATAAGCCAGGCGAAACAATAGATGATTCAAGGCAGGCTATAACAGATAGAGAATAAGCCACATTTCAGCGAGGAACATAACGGAAGAATCATATACTCTATCACAAAATAATGTGTACTGTGTAAGAGTATCTGTCTTTGATGGAGGCTTAACTATCTAGTTTTTAACCTATATGTAATACGATAATATGGCATCAAAGTTCGGTGATCATCGAGTGCCTTCCAGCTCCGCTGATTTACTTGTCATATCTTTGATTTAGTATGATTCAAAGAACTCGTTTGGTGTGAGTTTTGACTTTAGATGATCATAATTGAATGTACTCAAGTTGCATCTTGCATAGTCTATTTCATGGTTGCAATCACGATTGGTGAGTCGAGCACAGGCTTATTTGTAGTAGATGTCATATGTACAAGTACCTATAAGAGAATTGTTTATCAAAATTCATCTGAACCCAAAAAAATGTGTCCCGCACTATGTAGGCTGATGAGTAACTTTGACAGTCCGGTATAGAACACGGACTAATTCGTACAGGTTATTACTCAATATCAGCGGAGAAGAGTGGGGTTAAGAACGTCACACGACAAGAAATTAAATAATCGCTAGCGGTCTTGCAGTCTATGAGTGTAGCTATTAAAATCGCAGACACTATAGCAATAGTAACAAGGCTTAGTGGCTATATCCTCTTCTTAGTACGTCTACATGTACGGAGTGCTCCTATAATGACAACTTATGCTGAATTGATGTCCCGTACATCTAATCTCATATAACTCGAGGGCGGTCGGCATACAATTGATGGTCGCAGATACCTCCTAACAAAATGTTTGGTGTACAAGCCGAAAAAAGCCGCCGTGAATCCAATAAGAAAACTTTCTTGCTCAACGTTGGAGAAAGCCATGCCTGGGTGTCATATGGAGCGAAGTGAATGTGCTAATGTCTCGCCTTAAAGTTGTCCGAGCTGTGGCTTCGAGGTTGCATGAAAATGCATATGAAAAAATGCACTACTGGACCATGGCACGAAGGGCAATGGTAACATTTTTAGTTGAAAACCCACCGTCTGCTATCGTTCGCTCAACATGGAGATTTGAGAAAACTGACAGAGGTCTTAGCTCTGAGGTCTATCTAATCGTAACGTGGCGAAGTCAGTCAACTGATGGCTCACAGTGGCTCGTGATGGAGAGAGAGATAATTGACTCACTCAAGATCGAAAGATAAGTTTTCGGCAGGCGGCCCTATCTACTCACTCTATGGGACTCCCAGAAGTTATAACACCCAATAGCCCACTGAGGTGGAAGTGGCGCTACCACAGTTGGTTAAGGAGTTACCTATGCTCGTCAATAAACAGGTTACAAATAAGTGATAGGTCGGTTACGCTTAACTTGCAAATAGGATGAAGTCAAATCTTATTGACAACACTCCATCAAGTAGTACAGTAGTTTACAGATAGGTGGGTTAATCACAGCTTATGCAAAAAAATGTAGTTTGTTAGCAACACAAACAGCGTTCATAATATTTCGGCGAAAGGGATATGAAATTCATGTGCGAGATTGCCGGATTGCTATCCAATTTGACATTGAGAATTGTATAATTGTTCTCTAAGGTAAGGATATACTCGAAATATACGAATTGCATGAGATAAAGTTAGGAGTTAGACGCAAGATATGATCAACGCGCACAAGCTCGAATATGAGAATAATGATTGTATAGGAGGCCTGGGGAATTTTAGCAAGTACTCACAATTTGCAATTAGCTGTGGTATGAGAAGATGGGGTACAGTGGGAATGAATTGGTGTAAATAATGCGTCCGTGGCCAAAAATGACGACTCTGCATGACAACACAAGAATGGAAACATGGTTGCTAATTGCGAGGAGGATGCCCTAGTTGAGATGGTCGCGAAATTGTCAAGAGACTATCCGATGTGTGTACACCAGGAAATTCAAGTTTTATTTAAACACACTGTTCGTTCAACATGTAGAACCAAGTATTGCTAGTGGAACTCAGCCGCCGAACTCAGCATTATTATGAGGATAAAATTCACTGGAGTCCAATAAATAAGATGAGAATAATTAGAGTCAAACAAATACTGATAAGATAATGAGATAATATAACTATGAACAGATCCAAGTAGCTGACAGAGAATAATAATAAGTAAATCGAATCAACTACTAATAATAATAATAGCAATTAATAATAAGTGAACGATACATTAATATTACTAGATAGATAGAATATAATAAAACAATTATCAATTATCTTAATACCTATCCACTATATCTAAATCACATATAAAACATTGGATTATTATTGATGATTATTAATGAAAACATCAAAATATTAGATATTGTAAGAATAAAGGAACTCCACATAACTGGGAATACACTCACAAGTAATTGAATGAAGTAAGATAAATGCAAATATAATCTCAATACTATATCATGAACTTCAACAGTAATAATTCAATTGCGATATAAACTAAGTAAATGAATAACATAAGTCAGAAAGTTAAATAAAATGCAATATGATAAGTAATTAATAATGAATAATGAAATTAATATTTTATAGTTGAAGATAATGAAACTCAATAAACACTAAATAAATTGAAACGTGGATACAATTTCATCACTCCGTGATAAGCTTGAACTATATGCTAATAATAATAATTAACAAAACTAATTGATTATATATTGTTAAAGTAATGGCAATAATAAGCGTCGTGGAGATAGCATTGCTTTTTTCAGCATGGTAGCACAGAAGATTTAGTCTTGAGTAGTATATGAAACGTGAGTGAAAGCCAGTAGTAATTAATAATAGTGGCCAATGATAATAGTAGCTGAAGAGACTGAGTGCATGATAATGAACTTTTGCTAACTGATTTGTTGGATATACAATACAACTGCTAGACAGTTTCATTCTCGATAAACATTGACGAAGTGATAAGGAAAAGGATGGAGTTAAATGGATGATAATATAAATGACAGTGATGTGCGTTGTTAGATGTTCAGGGATTAACTATATCAGCTATCGAGATCATCATCACGCATGACTAAGGATAGTGTAATAAATAAAAGACCTTTCGATAAGGGGAATGAAAACTCATGATAGAGCATCTCGAGAGGCCTGTTTACAAAGGATTTAGTACAATGATCAGGCGAGCGAAACAGCTGCTTTGGCGTGTTGAACATCTCTAACAGGCACAGGCTAGATATTAGTACCGGAAATCTGGTGGATGAGTCCATAGAGAAAATACATTAATACAAATTCACTGTGGAGAATCTAAACGGACTCTCCTATGGCAAGCTATATATACTGTAACTAGCGAAGCATTCTCTATTAGCGTTCAGATTCATGCTAGTAGAGAGGATCACTATAAAGAACCATGTTATGGCACAAGTTAGTGGAGGGCTGTCAGAAAAAACAAGAGCGGTAGAAGGGATATCGTACCTAGTCATTCGGCAGAAATTATGATAGGAAGTCTCATGGAGAAATTTGAACCCTTCATGTGGATTATGTAAGCTCCGGCGACGTATTGTTGTGATAAAAGTGATGGCTTGGGTTCAATTATCTGATCGTATGTTTGTGTATATTTTATCGACAGGAGAATCTATCGCTATAGTCACAGAATGTATATGACCTCTTCGCCCTACCCCACGATAGAGAACAAAGTTGCGACGGTCGAACTCACCCTAACCATCGTATAGGTATAAATGCTTTAGGTGGGTAGCGAATATTAATCTAATTTATAACCTTCTTCTTTGGCCTTCTATAACAAACACTCATCTCAGACCGGGGAGATTGTCAGTTTTCACCCATATTACTCTTCTGCTCAATTCAAATAGTATGTTAATATGTAACTAGTGTGTAACATGTACCTTATACGTCAATCATATACGATAAATATTACAATGTATACTACGAAACAGTGCACTAATTGTGCCCCGTTCTTGTGTGCGTTAACGGTTTCACTAGCTTGGGAAAATTAAATTCAAGCATATATCCTCAATATGATGTAACATCATATAGCGTTAGTTATGATTAATGATAGGGTAAGATAATGTAAAGTGAGTTAAAATATGAGTACCTTGAAAATATTTTATGATTCCTTGGGCACTCGTATCATGTAATTATTAGAGAATTAGCCCTCTAATATGAAGCCTAATGGAGGATCACTCACCCCCTAGTAGTGCTATTATGTTCTGGCCAATAAATCTTATCTCAAGTGCTACATATAAGACTTGATTTATGTCATGATAGGAGCACTCTCAAAGTAGCCACTCTCGATCTCAAGTTCAAAGTGTACCTATTTTGAAGAATTATAATTATTGAGTGGCTTAATGGCGAGGCCTTTGGCACACAGGTATGTATTTAAAAAATAGATAATTATATATTGTTTCCTCAGTAAGATCTTACTACACATAGGCTAAAAGCCAGTGTTTAGGTAAGAATAATCATAACAGTATTAATGTAAGGTAGATAATAACTGGCTAAGAGAGATACTCCAGGACTCATTATTCAGTTAGTGATGGACGATTAATCGTCATCGTCATCGGTCATCTCGGTTCAACGGATATTAATCAAAAGCAGTATTTTTTATTATAACGCATTCTATATTTTTAAAGCTCATCGCGAACGAAAAATTGCGCAGTAGAAAAATTTTAAGAAATGTAGGACGAATTTTTATTCTTATTTAACATATAACGATCCGCTCGATATCGGGCGCTGAAAGCCATCCGGAAAGAGTGTAGTAGAATAACATAAGTTAATTTATAATATAATGAAAAAAATAAAAAAAAATAACCGAATTAAAATATTTTCCCAACAACTAAGTTGTTATAAATAGATAAATATGAAAAAAAAAAATAATATTTAAAGAACTCGAGAAGTAGATAAAAAATGAAGTGAGGATGAGATGAGAATACTTCATTAGTTAATCTGGCATGCTCAATAATTCTTATGAAGTTATTATATAAGACGAGTAATTAAATTGATACTTATCCTTTCAATATAATATAAATAAATCATTGATTATCTTTTACCTCTATATCTATTATATAGCTACGATGACTAGATATGAGTATATATATGTATATGACCTCATATAATTAAATAGTATGTGAATAATATATTAATTATTACTCACTAGATACGTTAGTTATATATTAACTTATTACATATAACCAATTTAGTATATATAATTACTCATAAGATAGATAGTGATAGTTAGTATAATATATAATTAATAATATTAAGATAGAGTATTTAAATAGTAAACTACCTACTACCTAGATAATATATATATATATATAGTGGTAGATTATAGTGATAAGGTGTTATAACTTATTATAATCCCATAGTTGGTATCTTTTGTTAACAATGTATTTGTAAGAATAAAATTTATGTGGGTTATGTTTCGTAATAAATTGACAATATATCATCCAGAATTAGTACTACTAAAAAAAAAAAAAAAAAAAAACCAATAGAAAAGTTCACACAACAAAAACAAAAAAAAAAAAACTATATTACTCGTGTATGCGTTCATATCCACATCATCCTCCAGACAACACCACTATATCATATACAACATACTTATATTCACACCCCTCTCTAGACAGACATCTTTTGATACAGACAGATGCCCATCATACCCTGATATTTATATTCCATATACTTGTTGGTCCAACTCAGCAGATAATCCTGTGAGAAAAAATCATGCCCCTCCATCCAATACGGAGCGTTTTGTACAACTGGTTCCTGCCGTGATGTTATAACGAAGGCGATGAGTCTAACAGTGCACTCAAAAAGGGACGTTGCTTCTGTATGGTTAAATTTTAGGTTGAGTTAGATAGGTATTTGGCTGCCTGTCGACTTATCCATATCTCATATCTTTATGCCTATGAGAGAGATCGCATAGAAATGTCAATTGCCTCGGAGGTAAAAAGGTTCTCTTCTTCTGTAGTTATCGGCGCAGTAAAGCGGCCCTATTTTGTCGTATCCTTTCGGCGAAAATGTGGATGAAGAAGTGAAGCTGCACTCTGTATCATGAAATAGTGTGCTAGGCACCGAAAAAGAATGACCATAGCATGATCTTGATCGAGGAAGGTGAGAGAAGAGTAAGGCAGTCTAAGACCTCAAGTTTGAGCTCGAGAAGAGAGGTCTTGGTGTTGTTATGACATTTCGAGCTAATGGTTGGAGAACAAGAGACACATGGAATTGAAGTGTATTTTTGTCTACTCTCGCGAGCAATTTATTATATTAACTTTTGTCGACCTCAAACATTTAAGTATGAATTAATGAGGCACATACTGGATCTGTATATGTTAAAGTGTTAAAAACTGTAATAAAGTACGCGGAGTCATTCCCTCAATCGTATCATCTATCTTATTTACTATCTGAGTGGGGAAACTTACAGCTCTTATGATAAAAATAAAAAGATAAACTAATCCGCTTTATTTTATTACCACTTGTATTATTCAACTCTGTTCTAAGTGGTTTTTGAATAATCCTTACTAAATTATATATTATTAATAATCCTAATCTGGATATTATATATCAAAGTATATATTATATCATTATATATATTATATATATAATATATATATATATATTATATTATTATATTATCATATATATTATATGCTATATATATATATATAATTATATATATACCTATAATTATATAAATATCCACCTCAGGTGCAGTCATTTGTATTAGGATTGACTTCTTTAATCTGTGTCTGAGAACTCTTCATATCTTCAAACGCCACCGTCTCACCCGTCCACCCTAGGGTACACGTTATATGTTCCCTCCCATATAGTCATACGTCTCCATTGCCTCAGTACCATATATGCAATGTTGGTATCTTTGTATCCTATGTATATATTATCTTTCGAAACGTGTTTGAGAGGAAAGCATGTGTGGTTTAGATGAATTGGATTGTTTTTGTGTTGCGTGTAAAGATTGAAGAAAGGAAACACTCCATATCCAAACAACCATATATTTCTTCTAACACAATAAAAGTTGACAGCCAGAAGTTGAAAAATCGAAATTGAAATTGAAACCCCAAAATCCTATAAAATACAATACAATGTTAATTAAGAATTTTGGGATATAAAAGTATATACGAAAATAGTTAAATTAAAGAAATTAAAGAAAAATTTGTAATAAGTATATAAAAAAATTATAAATTTATACAATAAGATAGCAAAGCTTAGTCTGAGTTGAAAACCTACGCAGGATGCAGAATGAGCCCATTGGGAGTGAGCCTCATGACTCATTCTGATAGGAAAAATTCGGGCAGTGGTCCGCTATAACCCTAAGGCATGGTAAATGATGACACCCAGTTTATACTGACCTGGGTTTCCTACTAAATAATACCAATAAAATATACAATAATTATTACAAATACACTATAACCGACACGCTGCCACGCCGTGGGCCTGGAATAGCTTCACCACCATTTGTTAAAGCATTATTAAAGAAAACTATTATTTATTATACTAATAAACACAGCACTGAACTCACCATAAGTTAGCACACGATATGGCTTGTGACAATACACTGAAAAAGTAGTTCATAAAATAAAAGATACAGAAATAACAAGGACGAAAATCAAGAGCGCGTTGCAAGAAAGCCTGCGTCAGGGGGATTGAAAAGTATGGAAAACCGGATCTGACTCCGCTTGTTCAAAAATACCTTGTGCAGTACCAAAAAATAACAGAACGTGTACGGTAACAATACCAATATTTTTATTACCCTAGGGACATTTCTGTTCCGTATAATTGGATATAGCTGTCCTAAGCCTCTAAAAGAAATACTTATCCTATTCTCTATATCCACATGTCTTCATCTGAGCTCACCACAACACTCACTTTCCACCCTTCTTAGTTTTGTGCCAATACCAACAATTTTAATTCCCTCTTGCTTTTTTTCGCCACTCTTGTCACCTCTGTCTTTCCTTTGTTCATTTTCATTTCTAGCTTTACCAATATATGTCCCCACTCTTTCTTGTTCTTTGCAAAGCTTCTATTTCTATGTCACCTGCATATGCTAGCACCACTTCCACCTTCTCTCCAATATCTACTTCATTTATGCACCTAGCTTT
>JABUQX010028356.1:15000-25000 GCA_015478945.1 Trachelipus rathkii | reverse complement strand
CTCGGATCAAAAAAATTTTTCACAGGTAGCTATATGATACATTTATAGCTGTTTTAGGGGCTAAATGAAATTTTCCTGGCCTGACCTAACCTAACCTAACCAACCTAACCTAATTTTGCCCCTAGAACAGGTAAAAAAAATTCCATTTCATCCCTAGAACATCTATTTATGTATCATAGATGCTACCACCAGCGAAATTTTTTTCACAGTCCGGCCCTCCCGTTCCCATTAACGGGCGTTTAGTAACTTGTCCATATAAAGAAATATATAAAATATATATATATATATATATATATATATATATATATATATATATATATATATATATATATATATATATATATATATATATATATATATATATATATATATATATATAATATTATATATATTATGTAATATATATAAAAAAAAAGAAAAAAGAATAAAAGTCATATGTATCTTAAAAACTATTAATGCTACAGTAAAACGGAATACATTGCTGGAATGCTGGTCCAAAGTTTGCCCTGAAAATGTTAAAAAAAAAAAAAAAAAAAAAAAAAAAAAAAAAAAAAAATTATATCTCAAAACTACAATAGCTACAGCAAAAAAAACATATTTAAAAACCTAATAAAATTTCACATAAAAAGTAAAAAAAAAAAAAAAAAAAAAATTATTGTTAATAATTATAGTAATATGATTAGAAGGCCTATTTAGAGACCTTTTATTGGTTTCTCGTTAAAATAAATAGACTTTCTATTAAATTTTGCTTTATACGGCAAACTAGGGGGCTCGAGCCGACGGGGAACATAGGGGGGACGTTTTCCATACCCCGTAGGGGGGGCAAACCACGACACCCAAATACCAAGAGCGGGGTTCCGGAGACCCTCCCCGGAGAAGGCATCAAATCCCTACCCATGTGGATTCCCGGAATAACCAGACCACGACTCCTGCATCGATTGTGAGTGCCCTTGGGGTATTCTTTGTAAAAGCAGAGTTAATAGAGGGGTCTATTTATTTTGGCTTGAGTGGCTTAATAAAGATCTCTAAATAGGCTCTCTAATCATATTACTGTTATTAACAATAATTTTTCCTATGTGAAATTTTGCCAGGATTCCAATAATGTATTCCTTTGGTTACAGAATATGTTTTTAAGACTATAATTTTTATTTTATTTTATTTTTATTTTTTTTCATTTCAGACAGAGCTTTGGATAACATTCCAGCAATGTATTCCGTTTTACTGTAGCATTAATAGTTTTAAGATACATATGACGGCTATAACAGAGTACTGACTCCCTCCTCTTTATATGTAACAACATATATATATATATATATATATATATATATATATATATATATATATATATATATATATATATATATATATATATATATATATATATATATATATATATATATATATATATATATATATATATATATATATATATAATTTCTTATTGAAACTATCTCGTTAAAGTAGCGATTGTTCCTTTAAAAGCTGATGACAAATAAAAATCCCAAAAAGTAAAAAAGAAAAAATAGACGAGAGTAAAATTTGGGGTAACCCAGAGATTATGTTAATGGAAGAAGAAAGACAGGATTCTTCAGGCTTTCTGGAGGGAAGGGGTTCAGGAGAATAGGGGATGGGATTAGATTTGGAAGGTGGGAAATTGGGTGATCCAAGAATTGGGGAGGAGAAGATTTGCATGTAAATTATATACTTAGTCGTGATCTTTCGGGGTTAAAGTCTATCCTCAGACCAGCATCAACTACAACCAGGCTTCGACGTCTGAGGAGAAAGAAAAGAAAAAAAGGTAAATAAGGTAACTCCCCCTCAAAGGGTTATTTTGTCGGGTTATTATTTACAAGTTAAAAAAATTTCTCCCTTGATATTTTGGCGCGTTTTTTTTTCTCTCTCTCTCTTTGGAGGCGCGAAAATATATGTAAAGATTTGACAAAAATTTCTATTGAATAAAAAAAAGAATTAAATATAAAAAATAGAAAGTAAAAATATAAACAAAACAAACGAAAAATAAATGAACAAGAATTGTTAAATTATTTATAAACGAAAAAAAAAAAATTAAAATAAATGAGTAATAAAGTCTCTTGTTAAAAAAACAAAAAAAACACGAGAATGTTTCCCCCAACACGAGGAAAAAAATGAATTAAAACTAAAGTGAAAACTAATATATATATATATATATATATATATATATATATATATATATATATATATATATATATATATATATATATATATATATATATATATATATATATATACATATATATATATATATATATATATATATATATATATATCAGAGCTGGGCGTTGCGCCACCAAGTTGCGCCTATGCGCCTATGCGCCTATGGCGCACTATCAATTCGTAGGCGCAAAGGCGCATAGGCGCAACAATTTTTAAAAAGGCGGACTAAGCAAAGGCGCACAGCCAATTCTGTGCGCCTATAGCCGCGCCTATGAACAGGAACAAAGCATTTTTTTACCCTTAAAAGTTAGAACTTAGAAGCTTGGCAAACTTGTATCATTCTAAAAACCAGTGTAAAACATATATATATATATATATATATATATATATATATATATATATATATATATATATATATATATATATATATATATATATATATATATATATATATATATATATATATATATATATATATATACAAATATATTTCAGTATGTATCAATATAAAATCAAGTAATTCATAAATAATCTACTTATAAACTTATTAAATATACATATATATATATATATATATATATATATATATATATATATATATATAATAAATAATATATATATATATATATATATATATATATATATATATATATATATATATATATATATAACTGGTTCAGTAGTTCTTAACTACAAATAAATTGGCAACTATGGCTCTGAAGATTTTCAACTTCTGCAGCGCTCGAGCTGAACCTCCTGGGGGAAAACATGGATCACAAGGACATGGAGGAGGAAAAGGACGTGTAGATATTAGTTTACGGTGTTTTAATTACAAAAATTAATAAAAGTGTGTTTTCTTCCTTATAAAAGCATGCTCTCTTAATATCCCACCATATTTTTTTTGCAAACAGGCACCGGCCGGCGAAAAGTCGCAGGCGCAAAGGCGCATAGGCGCTAGGCGCATTGATGTGACAAAAAATATAGGCGCATAGGCGCTAGGCGCACTAGGTCCGGCGGCATAGGCGCATAGGCGCAGAGGCATACTCAAAAAAATTATAGCGCGCCCAGCTCTATTATATATATACATATATATATATATATATATATATATATATATATATATACTATATATATATATATATATATATATATATATATATATATATATAGTGAGAAATTGAAGTTTTAAAGCCACAACTCATATCTCAAAAACTAATAGCTACAGCGAAAAGAATACATTTATGCTGGTCCAATTTTAGTACGGAAAATGTATAATAAAAAAAATAAAAAAAAAAAAAAAAAAAATCTCAAAAACTACAATAGCTACAGCGAAAAGGAATACATTTTTGGAATCCTGGTAAAAATTTACATAGGAAAATGTAAAAAAAAAAAAAAAAAAAAAATTATTGTTAAAATAATTATAGTAATATGATTAGAGAGCCTATTTAGAGACCTTTTATTGGTTACTCGTTAAAATAAATAGACTTTCTATTAAATTTTGCTTTTTTATAGAGAATACCAAAGATTTATACCTCACCGATGGCAGGGTCGCGGTCTGCTGCTTCCAGGGAACCACAGGAGTGAGGACTAATTCCCCCTCCGGGGAGGGGTCGCCGGAACCCCCGCTCTTTGGTATTCGGGTAGTGTCGCGGGGTTCCTCCGCCCCTCCCCTACGGGATATGGAAAACGTCCCCCCTGTGTGCCCCGTCGGCGCCCCCTATATTGCCGTGTAATATCTTTACAAATAATATATATATATATATATATATATATATATATATATATATATATATATATATATATATATATATATATATATATATATATATATATATATATACTCTTTATATATATACTATATATATATACTATGTTCCAATAAAAAAATAGCCAATATTTATTTTGTTTATTTATTTATTTATTTATTTATTTTTTACATTTTCCTAACTAAAATTTTACAAAGGATTCCAAATATATTCCTTTTCTTTGACTATTCATAGTTTTGAGATTTTTTCTGATTTCACAATAAAATTTTGCCAGGATTCAACAATGTATTCCTTTTCCCTGTATCCTATTGTAGTTTTGAGATATGGACCGATGATAGTTGTTTGTGGTTTTAAACCAAATATCACTATATATATATATATATATATATATATATATATATATATATATATATATATAACTATATATATATATAAATATATATATATATATATATATATATGCCTATCTACTATATATATATATATGAGAGAGAGAGAAGGCTGAGAATGGTATTAGAGCCCAGTCTGGGGAAAGAGCAGAAAGGGTATAGATAGAACAGAAGCACAACTGATCTCTTGCTCACCTTGAGAATTACGTTGAAAAAGGTATGGGAATATAATAAACGAGCATATACAGCTTTCATAGAACTGAGGAAAACTTTTGATTCAGTTCCTAGGGAGAGACTGTGGAGAGTACTAGAGAGAGAATATGTAGTGGATAAAAAGTTGAGAGGAGCCCTGGAGTGTTTGTATAAGAATAGTAAATGTAATGTAAGAACAAAATATGAGAATTAGGAATGGTTTGAGGTGAGAACGGGAGTCAAACAGGGAAGCGTGTTGTCACCAATTTTGTTTGAAACATATCTGGATGTAGTGATAAAGATGAGAGAGGATATAGGATACTTGGACGGTGATATTCTGGCATACGCAGATAGGGTGGTGGTGGTGGTGGTGGTGGTGGTGGTGGTGACATGTTTTGCGAATAGGCTTAGAGAGGCCGGACTGACTATGAACACATTAAAGACGGAGATCATAGTGGTCAGTAAAGAAGAAGGAAGGGGAGAGTTGAGAGTGGATGTGAAGGGAAGGACTGAGATAAAGATGGTGGAGAAATGTAAATACTTGGTTGAGTATTTGGAAGAGGAGGAGGAAATCATCGCAGTTAAATAACGCTATTTTTCAATCAATTGAAAAGGTGACTGTCGTGCTCAAATTAAATAGCGAAGATGGTGTGTGTGTGAATTTAGCATATAAAATTGTTTATATTGCAAGTAAGATTTTGTTTTTCTCGAAATAGTTAACATACCCTAATTTTGGGTCTAGAATCACGAATATGACTAGATTTTGTTTATTAGTTTTGGTTTTTAAGATATTGTAATCTTAAATAATAACATAGAACTTACATGTTAACTATCGAAAAGATATCAATTGAAGCTCTTTAATATCATAAAATAAGTACACAACTACCAAAAATGTAAATAAATTTTATGTGACATTAATTATTATATTTTGCCTATGTGTAATGTTTAACTTTTCATGTCATTATAATCAGTAACCTCACATTTTAATGTTTAATCTCTTGAATGACATCTCTTTGTTACTCGCTTGTGAATGGTTTCTGGGGCGTCTCTTGTCACTGTCCAGCAATAGTCCGCAAGCATGGAGGCGTTCCATTTACCTTGATACCTTCTTTCCATTCTAGATATATCTTGATGAAATCGCTCACCATGTTCGTCGCTCACGGCGCCACAATTGTCAGGGAAGAAGTCCAGGTGAGAATGTAGGAAATGGATCTTGAGTGACATGTTGCACCCTAATTGACGATACGTTTCTAGAAGTGTATCCACAATATCAACGTAGTTATCAACCCTACGATTTCCTAGGAAGCCATGAACAACATCTTTAAATGCTTTCCATGCTGCTTTCTCATGGCCAGCAAGAACTAGCTCAAAGTTAACATCCTTAAGAAGTTTACGAATTTGCGGCCCAACGAAGATGCCTTCTTTAACTTTAGCATCACTGAGTTTTGGAAATTGTTTTCTGAGGTACTGAAAACCTTCTCCATCCTGGTTCATTCCCTTCACAAAGTTTTTCATGAGTCCAAGTTTGATGTGTAAAGGTGGCAAAAGAATTTTGTTTCTGTCTACCAGAGGAGGATGCTGGACATTTTTCTCACCTGGCAAGAGATTTTCCCTAGCTGGCCAGACCTTACGTTTGTAATGAGAAGACCTATCCCGACTATCCCAGTTACAGAGGAAACAGCAGTACTTGGTGTATCCCAATTGCATGCCCAACAGTATTGCAATGACCTTCAAGTCTCCACAGAGGTGCCAGCGATGGTCGGTGTATTTAATTGCAATAAGAAGTGCTTTCATATTTGCATACGTTTCTTTCATATGCACAGAATGTCCAATAGGAATTGAAGGAAGAGAATTGCCATTATGTAGCAATACAGCTTTTAAACTTATCTTAGAAGAATCTATGAATAGTCTCCAGTCTTCTGGCTTGTATTCTAAATGCAAAGCATTCATCAAACCAGGCACATCACAACAGGCAACAAGAGAATTTTCATTTCGAAAGTATTGATTCAGATCGTGTTGGCGATTCCTGTATGTGGATACATTAACATTAGGTAGTAGGAGATTCCTTTCTTGAAGCCTTGATACCACTCATTTTTATATATAACTTAAAATGACCTACATCTCAGAGCCAAGAGCTAACAAATTTTTCAATGTCATTTTCGTTTTTTTCCATAACGAAATGATTAATAAATACCTATTTTCAAGTCGGAAAGATTTTCACTGTTGACCAGTGAATTATCCACCTAAGTTAGACTTCAGGAAAAATAAGTTAAATAATCAAAATCTCAATAAATAACCAGCAAGACACTGTTGACATTGTTCGAGTAGGGAAGCTGAAATAGTTCGCAACCCTGGAAAGATTCTTCAATATTTTTTTTATTGAGGGTTGACGTTTATTCTCTTATTAATTAAAAAAAAAAATTAAATATTTCGCTGTGAAGTTACCTTTAATGTAGAACATAAGTTAGTTACCTTTCCACACATTTTTAATATATATATATATATATATATATATATATATATATATATATATATATATATATATATATATATATATATATATATATATATATATATATATATATATATATATCTTTCTTCTTTATTTATATATATATATATATATATATATAAATATATATATATATATATATAAATATATATATATATATATATATATATATATATATATATATATATATATATATATATATATATATATATATATATATATATTAAAGGAATTATTTATTTAGTTATATTAATATATATATATATATATATCTACATACATATATATATATATATATATATATATATATATATATATATATATATTAGTGATGGGACGATTAATCGGAATCGGCATCCGGAATCGGAGGAATCGGCTGTTTTCAGGAATCGGAATCGGAATCGGCAATTATACCGATTCTTTGACCGATTCTTTGGTATGCAATCTGAAAATAATTTTTATTCGATCTTTATGATATTTCAAAGGCAATATTTCGAAGTCTGCCGTATTGATTTTTAATTTCAGTTTTTCCTGAATTCTATTTAATTAAAGAAAACTGGATTGAGCGGCGCATCTTTACGTAGAGCCTAAGATATCATGTTAGGATTTTCAGACAGGCAGACATTTGGCAATGTTTCGTTAGTCATGTTATGTAATATGTTTTGATAATTATATACCCGTGAACTCGTAAGTGAGCAGTGAAATATTTGCCTTGTAGGCTTGTAATAATTGGAGCTATTGAATATAAATGCTATCCTTCGAGTTTCACCTTTTCACGTATCTCACACACATCTAATATAAGTGATTGTCTTCAAAATGTTATGGAAGAATTCCAATATTCCTGCTAATAAAATTCATGTTATAGTAAGGGGATAACGCACCTAATATGGCTGCAGGGTTACACAAAAGCAGGATTCCAAGTACCTTGCTTTTTACACTCTTTGACACTAGTTCTCAATGATGCCATATTTGAACAAAGAGACGTAAAAAAAATATATCCATGTGCAAACAAATCGTAGGTCATTTTAATCACTCGCCCCAAGCTATTTCCAAGTTTGAATAATATCAAACTAGATTTAATTTACCACAGTACAGATTTATTCAGGATATACAAACCAGATGTAAGCCAGTATCATATGCTTTCAAATATTTTTGAACAAAAGACGGCTCTCATTTCATATTGCAGTGATCATTCAAAACCTGTATGCTTAGAAACAATGGAAAGTTCTTGAAAAATTGCTAAAAATACTTAAAAATTTTGTTGATTGTACAAATTTATTGAGCCACAATAATCCCAAATATGAAAATGATTTGCATTTTTTTGAAAAGAGTCAGAAAAAAAAGAACTATTTGAGGGACTTGGGTCTACAGTATCAGCATGGAAAAATTCAGTAAAAAATAGACTCAGCATTTACTTTACCGATAGGAATCTATGCTTGCTACCTATCTTGATCCACCCTTTAAAATTACATTCCTTGAGGATGATTATAACAATATAAAAAAAAGTGGAAGATAATTGACAATGGATGTGCGAAGATATATGTTGTATAAAGGAAAGGAAAAACAGTTTCCACTACTTTAAACCAATTTTCAGATTAAGGCCAGAATTTATCAATAGCATCAACAATAATATAAAATTCACATGATTTGCATTTTTTTTTAAAAGAGTCAGAAAAAGAACTATTTGAGGGACTTGGGTCTACAGTATCAGCATGGAAAAATTCAGTAAAAAATAGATTCAGCATTTACTTTACTGATAAGAATCTGCTTGCTACCTATCTTGATCCACGCTTTAAAATTACATTCCTTGAGGATGACTATAACAATATAAAGTGGAAGATATTCTTAAGCAATGGATGTGCGAAGATATGTTGTATAAAGGAAAGAAAAAATTTTCCACTACTTTAAACAAATTTTTTAGATTTTTCTCATTTATCAACAAAATGGGGCGAAAAAAGTGATACTGAAGATAATAATTTTAACTTCAGTTTTGAAAGTTGTTTTTCGGAATTTAAAGAGAAAAAGACTTTAAAAACAGCAAAGAAACTCATTCCCAAGGAGAAAGACACATATATTGAAAAAATTGAAGATTTTATAAAAGTAGAAATCAGCCAATATAAAAATATGAAACATTAAAAATTCAGAAAGTCCCTTACAATGGTGGTCATCGAATAAAGGAACCTTTCAGCATTTGGGTGTCCTTGCTAGAAAATATTCAAGCTCGTCCCCTTTTCCGTGGAAAGTGAAAGACTCTTCAGAATTGGAGCATCAATTTATTCTCCTAAAAAATTCGGATGCACTCAAAAACGGGAGAAATGTTAATGTTTTTGCACTACAACTTAAGAGTCATGATTTAACTACAAATAATAATAATAATTTTGCTTCAAGATCTTATTTTTAGTAAATTAAAGAAGGATTTTTTATTTTCTAAACAAAAAAAAGAAAAAATTGTTTATTTATTGTAAGATTTTTAAATATTGCTATTATTTTTCAGTGGTTAAATAAATAAAAAGGTAATTAACTAATTATTTCTTTAGCAAAGATAAAATATAAGAGAATTCTATAACATTAATTTATAAGGTTTTAAATATCTAAAATTAGTTGATTTAGCAAAATTAGGCATATATATATATATATATATATATATATATATATATATATATATATATATATATATATATATAAAAAAAATATATATATATATATATATATATATATATATATATATATATATATATATATATATATATATATATATATATATATATATATATATATATATATATATATATATATAAAGAATCGGAATCGGAATCGGCACTTTTGACTGGTATCGGAATCGGAATCGGCATCGGCTGGAAATTTGGAATCGTCCCATCACTAATATATATATATATATATATATATATATATATATATATATATATATTTTTTTTATATAGAAAAAA
>JABUQX010028356.1:5000-10000 GCA_015478945.1 Trachelipus rathkii | reverse complement strand
AAATTTGCGAGTTTTTAAGGGGATTTCTAGTGAGAGGGGAGTAAGTATTGATATCAGAGAGAAGGTTGTTGCATTTTGTGATATAGTCAGTAGTGTTAAGAATGACAATGTTGTTGCCTTTATCTGAACGTGTCACAATGATGTCTCTGTTACTAGTAAGTGATTTTAGAGCGAGGTGGAATTTGAGAGGTGATTTTTTGATTTTGTTTGAAATGATAATGTTATTTACTAATAAACCCTTTAAAAAATCGTGATTAATCATTTGGTTAGTATCCTTAGATTTCCAGTATTCATAATCTATAAAAAATTTAGTAAGAGGATCTTCGTTCTGCAGTGAAAAAGATAGACCATAGCCAAGGAGAATTTTCTGGTCTCTATTAATTATATAGTTAGACTTATTTATGATTTTATCTGGATTCGAAAATTTTACCCAATCACTATTGTAAAATATTTTTTCAAATTTTTTATTTAAATTTCTTCGTTTAATATTAACCTTAAAATCCTTCTTGTTATGTGCATGGTCCAGTAGCCTAGAGAAATGATCTAAAGAATCGGGAAATTCAAGGTACCAAAGCCGTTGGAAGTTCTTAAAGTCTGTGAAACAAGTCCGGAAGGCTTTCTCCATTTCTTGTTTAAACCCATGATCTTACACGCCGCCTTTATCAACACAAACATGACCTTCTACACGACAATCAAAATTCTTCCCTGACACTCCATCGCTCTACCTATAATCATTCCATTAACATTAACCAAATGACACCTATTTTACATGTACAAAATCTAAAAAAACGAAAATTCATTGAATCCTACTGCATAATCAATTCAAATAATTTCAATAAACAAAAAGGTGATTATAACATAGACACAATACAAAATAATATTCTGAGCACCACACAATTTTTAAAAAAAATTAAATTATCCAATCTTTAAAATATTACATAACTAAATAATTTTTACTTTTTTCATGTTAGTTTATAATATACTTCTTCTGAAGGAGGTTCCAGCTTAGGAACGAAAGCTCAAGAATATATATTTATTTAACTTGTAAATGAAATTATTTTTCTTAACTGATTCCTTCTAATCTTTTCAATAAGGCCCTCCTACTGATATATATATATATATACATAAAAAGATATATATATGACTTTCTCCTATATATATATATATATATATATATATATATATATATATATATATATATATATATATATATATATATATATATATATATATATATATATATATATATATATATATATATATATATATAAATAATAAGATCATAAATTGAGTAAAATTTAGAGGTGATATTGGTTTATTATGGTGCTGAGAGAAGTTTTACGGGTCATATTTGCGTGTAAAATTAATGGAATGATGCATGATATGGTACATCCCAACTACACTGTCTGAGTGAATTTTGCGGACTGATTTCAAATTGTATCGTTTTTCTTTTAACTCTTGACTCGACGCTCCACTGTATGCACCTGAAGTGCTGCTTAAATTACCATTTTGAAACTCGACGTTTGCTCAGCCGCTTGAATCCAGAATCGACGGTCCACTATGTTATCACCCTAATACTCCCTAAAGCGTTCATTTTTCATTTTATCAATTTTTCTCACACCTAACACGTCCCTAAGATAATTCATCTGAACAGATTGTACCTTAGATCCATACCTCTTTTAATTATACAGCATAGTTTCGCTGCTATGCATTAACATTGCAACAATATTTTCTTATGTAGAACCCTAGCGCACTCAAGGCTTAGTCTCTTTTCATTCACCAAAGATTTAATTGCACCAGCCACATTCCTACCACTCGCAACTTTCCTGCTACACCCATCATCCGTTCCCTTTTCAACCAACACGGGGCCTAAATATTTAAAATCAGATACCTGTTCCAGTTGCTCTCCATCCCACATGTTCTTACAACTCGAACTCCTCACCTACCACTATCACCTTTACTTGCAGACCCTTCTTTTACATACCCAGCAACCCTCTCTACCAATCTTCTTTAACTTACTTCAGATTCACTACACAAAACCAAATCATTTATGTACAATAAGCAAAGTACTCTACCTCTTCATCAGTCTTTTCTCTTAGATATGTAACTTTTAGCCTTCCATACACACAAAATCAATCACACTCTTCCCTTCAACACCATAACTTCCCTTTCTCACTCTTGTATACTTATTGTATTCTTTTTATGTTCTAAAAATGTTTTGTTTACGCACATTTATCTCATCTCACAGAAATCAATCACCTCAATCTCCACCGCACATTTATCATCTCACAGAAATCAATCACCTCAATCTCTGCCATACATTTATCATCTCACAGAAATCAATCACCTCAATCTCTACCATACATTTATCATCTCAGATATTAATCACCTCAATCCTTACCGTACATTTATCATCTCACAGAAATCAATCACCTCAATGTCTACCGCTACCCAAAATAAACCTATTTTCGCATCCCTCTTTCGATAACATATCCACCCATTAAAGTCAACCAACACAACCACTCTGTTCAATATCCAAAACACTATTTTGATCATTCCAGAAAATCTCCCCTCCTCATTATCTCCCTCAGGTAGACCATATGCTGCTGCTGCCACCACGACCACATATACCTTAACCT
The DNA here is from genome assembly GCA_015478945.1 of Trachelipus rathkii. NCBI lineage: Eukaryota > Metazoa > Arthropoda > Malacostraca > Isopoda > Trachelipodidae > Trachelipus > Trachelipus rathkii. The sequence goes on along the minus strand of JABUQX010028356.1, from coordinate 7,361 downwards.
TCCCAAACTTACATTTAACCATTAATATTCTAGCACCTACAGACACAAAATCCTCCATAGCTCTATGCCTTAGATCATTCATCAGAATCGCAACTCTTCCTCTCCCCCCCCCTCTCATTCCTTTCTGCATTTCTAATCTGTATTCCTCCCTGTATCTACGAGAGTTGCCTTACTCCCAGCGCCTCAGAAAATTTTCTTGGGCAACATATATATATATATATATATATATATATATATATATATATTATATATATATATATATATGTGTGTGTATATATATATATATATATATATATCTTTATATATATATATATATATATATTAGTTTACTAGTTTTCTGTGAAATGAATAATATTAAAATCGTAGTGAATAGCTCTTTGCTTTTAAATATTTTAAATATTAAACAAATGTAAATTCAAAGTTTTTATTTATTTCATCTCCCCATCCATTAACATATATATACATATATATATATATATATATATATATATTTATATATATATATATATATATATATATATATATATATATATATATATATATATATATATATATATCTTGGTGAGTGCATATATTCACCATGGGAAGTATTGTCGTGTATTCCTTTAGCTCATCGTGGCGTAGTGGTCAAACACATACACGTTTATCTGCAGGGTTCAGGTTCGATTCCCAGCAGGTGGAAATGCTTAAAAAGGGTATTTTATCAATATTACCTATCAATACTGCAGGCAATTACGGGTTTACTTTATCAACATATACATATATATATATATATATATATATATATATATATACTATATATATATATATATATATATATATATATATATATATATATATATATATATATATATATCAATGGTGAGTTACCAAAAATTTAATAAACGGTTCTTTGCTTTGTCATAAGAGTTAGCTGCCTGTTTGCTTTCCTGTTTAATCATACAGCAATAGAGTTAATACCCGTTTCCTTTCCTGAAAGAAAGTTTCAAATGCAGGTTCGCCGAGCCGGCTGTGAACCGACTTCAGCTCACCCACACGTTTACACACTACTACAAATGCACACACACACACACACACACACACACAAATATAAGAATGTTGAATGTTTTTTCAAAATAATAGGGATAAAGTTTATCACTTGGGGGGAAGGCCAAGCACTTTAGTTAAAAAGATTTCCAAAGTTATATATATATATATATATATATATATATATATATATATATATATATATATATATATATATATATATATATATATATATATATATATATATATATATATATTATATATATATATATATATATATATATATATATATATATATATATAAAATAACTGCTACTGTGAGGAATTAACCAAGAAAAAATTATGATAATACTGAAGAACAAAATGCTGTTGTAGACTCGACGAAGTATTCCACATGACATCCTTCCCGCGCGGTAAAATTCTTGGGATCCCACCGGATAAGTGAGTAATTGAAATGGTTTATAGTTGATTTTAAAATTGTGTGTGGCCATAGCAAGGAAAATTGTGTAGTTCCATGAAACATCTTCCCTATTGTTTATGCTTCAAAGGGGTGAACCTCCGTCATTATTTGGATATGGCCCTTGAAAACAGGCTTGAGAACTAATTTATTTTAAAGAAAACGTGCATAGTATGAAATAGAATTTATGCAAACTGAGAGGGGGGGGGTTGATCAGCAGACAAATTCCAAACAATGTGTGTCCAGAAGTTTGTACCAAGTGTGTATTGACAAAGTATGAAATGCTGAATAAAACTTATACATGCATGGTAGTTGTTACTGTAAGAGATATTTTAATCGAATATACTAATACCTGACAACATATTAAAAAATATTTAGACGTTTTCGCTTAGCCAAGATCATCTCTCAGATATTAGAACGATCATTTTAAACAACATACAAAAAAATACTTAGGGCGTTTTCGTTTGGTCAAGATCATCTCTCAGATATTAGAACGATCATTTCAGACAACATATAAAAAAATACTTAGGCGTTTTCGTTTGGTCAAGATCATCTCTCAGATATTAGAACGATCATTTCAGACAACATAAAAAAATACTTAGGCGTTTTCGTTTGGTCAAGATTATCTCTCGGATATTAGACGATCTTTCAAGTCTAATCGAATAGGAAAGTTTTGAAAATAAAATGTATTTACATCATTTCACACGGCATAACTTAACAATGTTGATTGTGAAGCTTTAATTAAGGTAAGTTTTACGTAAACATTTTTTTTTTGGATTACTCATGTCTAGTTTTCTTTCAGATCGTTCCATTTCGGCTTTTGTTAATGGAGCGACATCTTCCTCCCTTCTTATTAATTGTGGTGTTCCTCAAGGTTC
>JABUQX010028355.1:0-12002 GCA_015478945.1 Trachelipus rathkii | reverse complement strand
TAACCGATAAAATCGATAAACGAAAACACTTATCATCGATAACCGATACCCATTTAACTCGTGATTAAAAAATATCGCCATAAGGCGATCAACCGATAAATCATGATAAATCCAAATTTTTATATATTTTGCATTTTTATTATATAAATAATGTTAAAAAAAACTCGACTTGGTTTTTTTTTAAGAAAATTTTTTAAATAAATTTATTACATCTTCTTTTCACCTATTTTATAGATTATAACACAGTATATTTCTACTATGATTATAATATAAAATTTTCAGTTTTCTTTACCGACACATTCGTACCCAGATAATATTGGAATGTTGCTACTGCTTTAATTATAACTGTAAAACTTTGGATTATTATTAAATAAATTTAATTTTTTTTCCTTTGCTTCTCGGTGTTTTTTATAATAATTTTTTTTTTTCTAATTTATGCTTGATGTTATAGATTCATAATGTATTATGTAAAAAAGCCAAAAAGATTAAAGGTAATAAAGAATGTGTGTGAATGAAATCAAGAATTATTAATTACAATTTATCAATATAGAAATATAAATAGTAGGTTCTGGCCTTCTGCAGCATTTGTATATTCCCCTTCATAAACATGAGCATATTAAAGTTCTCATCTGACAGAGAATTCCTCTTGGCTCTATAGATATCTTTGCCAAGGGAGAACAATCGCTCCACCGCAGAGCTAGACGGCATTGCAGTATTGTACCTTATTAAGAGATCAATGAGCACCTTCTCATAGTTAAAAGCGTAGGGTCTGACAGGTATTGGCAGTCGTATTCGCCTGAGCCACTTTATTTACAATGAGAGCTGGAGTGTCTAGTTACTCGTTGGTGTGATGTGTGATCTTGTGATGACGTTTCCTGAGTCAGTTTAGGTAATCATCATCAGCATCACAGATGCTTGAGTTGTAGTCCTTCTCTTCCATGTCCTTTCCCTCGCAGCTGCTGGTACTGTTGGAGTTCTCGAGTTCGGTACGCCGCAATAACTCTTCCACCTTCTTCTCCATCAGGGCCTTGACCTCTGACTTTTTGGCCATTTATCTCAAAGCCCCCATTCACACAGGCTTATATTTTGGGGTGGAAGACAGTGGCAGAAGGTACTCCTCATCTGCAAAGATGCTGGGAGAACCTCCTTGGTCTATGACGTCAAGGAGGGGTATTGACCAGAGGGTCGGCCAGAATTGGAGATTGGCATTGGTCTTCAAGTCAATCAGGCTTTTTTTTTTATCACAATGAGGGTGGGGATCAGGCAGCCGAGATAACACTGTTTCTCCCCTTGGATTTGATCCAGAGCGCAACGGCGACTGGTGCCATGACCTGATAATTGAAAAAGAAATATTATTTAACTAGTTTTAAAATGGAAGCATTACTCTGCATTAGCTAAAAAGTAAAAAAGATATAAAGAATTGAAATAACTTCTCGCTAATATTTAGTTTATTTACCCTAGCATATTCTGACATAATGTCAATATATATATATATATATATATATATATATATATATATCTATTATTAATAAAATATATATATATATATAATATATATATATATAATAATATATATTATATATATATAAATTTTTCTTTTTTCTTTTCTCTCCCAGGAAGGATTCTTCAGTCCTGTCAAGCCGCGCAAGCAATCTTTCTCCAACGTCCTCTCTTGCACTGTCCGCTTCTCTTGCAGCGCTCTCATATTGGTATCTGGACATCTTTCCCAGAGAGTTTCTCCACGATCCGCCCATCTCTTACTTCGGTTCTTCCCCTTGCGTTCTTCTGCCCTCTGGTGTCCAATTCCCATCTTTCTTTTCGATATTCTACTCCTGCTCCATCCTCTCCAGATGTCCCCACCATCTCAATCTCCCCACATCCATCTTCAGTGGTGTCATCTTCTTCACCCCTATATCTTCTCTAATAACTTCATTCCTTATTCTGTCTCTCCTACTCTTTCCAATCATAGTTCTTAATACCCTCATCTCCGCCGCTTGTATTCTACTCTCCTCTCTTTTCGTTGTTGTCCATGTTTCCGCTCCGTACAGCAGTGTGGGAGTCAGTATGCTGTTAAAAATCACTTTTTTAACCTCTATTCCGATGTTTCTATCTTTCTTTCATCATGGGGTATACCGCTTTCATAACTAATCCATACTTTTCCATTCTTCGCATAATCTCTTCCCCACTTCCTCCCTTTCTGTTAAAACATCCTCACAGATATTGGCAGGGTATTTACCGCCTTCACCTCCTCCTCTTTCACCAATCATTCTCATCCCCTCCTCATTTCCTCCCGTTTACTGTTAATATCTCTGTCTTCTGTATGTTCATCTTCATCCCTGCTTCCTCCAACTCCTCCGCAAACAACTCCACCACCTCTCGAATTGCCTCCTCTCTCTCGCTCCAACATGCCAGATCGTCCGCATATGCCATTATGTCCCTTTCAAATTCTCCCAGTCTCTCTTTCACTTTCCTTATCCACCACATCGTCTAATATTATATAAACAGCAGTGGTGATAAAACACTTCCCTGCTTCACTCCTGTTTTCACCTCAAACCATCTATCGTTCTCGCACTCAGTTCTAACATTACAGCTGCATTTGTCATACATACTTTCTATCGCCTTCTTTAATCTACCCTTCACTCCATAATTCCTCTCCATAGCTCTCCAGAGCTTTTTTCTTGGCACCGAATCGAATGCCTTTTGCAGATCGATGAATGCGCTACAAAGAATCTCTTGCCATATTCCAGCATCTTCTCTGAGACCATTCTTCAGTGTGAAATAAGAGTCCGTCGTTACCTTCTTCCCTTTCTATTCCCGTACTGGTTCTTCTCCGATTCTCGGCCTCTAACTTATCTCTCTCAACCTCCTCTCCAAATATTCTTTCGTATATTTTCGTCAGATGGTCCATCAGTGAAAATACCTATATAATTATTACAGCTTCCAGCAATCTCCTTTACCTTTATATATCGGTATTATTTTATTATTGCTTTGCCCCACCTTTTCGGCACCTTTCCCTCTCTTCAACACTTGTTCATCAAACTGATTGATTCTCCCTTTACAACTCTCTCTCCTCCCTTCACCACCAACTCCACAGCCACTCCATCCTCTTCTGGAGCTTACCCTTCTTCATCCTTTTATTGCCTCTTCATATTCCTCCACCGTTATATCTCCGCCTTTCATCCTCCTCTTCCTCCTCCTTCGTCTGATCTGCAGCTTCTTCCTCTTGTTCTCTGTATTCTACATTTAGCAGATCTTCATAGTATTCGGTCCATCTATCGTTTCTTTCTTCCGGTCTCATAAGAATCTCTCCGTTTCTATCTTTTATAATTCTAGTTACACTTTTTGGTTTTCTATACGCCTTCGCCATCTTAAATAGCTTTTTCTTCCCTTCGCCCACATCTCTCGTTATTTCTCACTCCATTCTCCTCTTTCTCATCTATTTTGCCATCCTCTTTATTCTCTCTGCCTCATTTCTTGCCTGTACATATTCCTCCCTTGCTGCCGCTGTTCTTCTTTTCAGCCACTTCCTCATTTTCTCTGTTTTTTTCTTAATTGCTTTTTTCACTTCTTTCGTTCCACCAGGGTGTATGTCTCCTTCCTAGACCTCCACTAGCCACTCCAACCAAAGGATAGTTTTCCTGCACTTCCCTTAAATACCCCGCAAGTCTTCATTTTCTTCTCCATTTCTTAGAGTTTCCTGCATTTCCCGTTCATAATTTCGTCTCGTTTCTTGTTCTGCCAACTTCTCCACTCTGATCACTGCCCTTTTCTGCTCATTTACTCTTCCCTCCCCTCTTATCTTCATATCCGCCACCAACAGTCTATGATCCGCATCCAAGGACACTCCCGGGATCACCTTTACATTCTTTATCATCCTTTTATCTGAGACTATCATGTAGTCTATCACCGATTTTTTATCGAATTGTTGCGTTACCTGATTCCATCTATACCTCGTAAAGATATGCGACTCTCTATGTTTGAAAAACGTGTTCATTATTTTTAGATCGTTTCTCACACAAAAATCAATCAACGCCTCTCCCTCCATGTTTCTTGTATCCTCTCCAAATGGTCCCAATACTCTCTCCATCTCTCTTTTCTTTCCTACTCTAGCGTTGAAATCTCCCATCAACACGCACCTCTCCCCTCCTCCTCCATCCCCACCTCTTCTTCCATCAATTCCATAAATCTAGTTTTTTCATCCTCTGAGTGCCCCTGTTGTGGTGCATATACCTGGAATATTCTATACTTTATACGGCCTATCTTCAACATGCACATCATCAACCTCTCATTTATAATTTTTACTCTCTGTATACATGGTGACAGTCTTGGTCCCACTATAATTCCGACACCATGCTTTCTTATTCCTTCTCTCACTCCACTATACATCAGAACAAATCCTTCTCCCATCTCTTTACCCTCTTCACATCCCCTCACTCTCATCTCCGCCATCCCCAACATATCTATCTTCCTCTCCTTCATGATATCTATTATCTCCTCCTCTTTTTCTCCATAGGTTCCCACATTTATCGTGGCACACCTATAATTCTTGAAAGTGTTTTCCTGATTCCTAGTCCGTAAATCTCGCAGAAGTCGTTGTCTAAAGTTCGGTCCGGCTTCCGAGGCTCGCGCTTGAGTTCTGCAAGCAGTTTATTTCGGGAAGCGGCTTGCTAGGCCTATCCTTCCCTAGCCATATCTCCTTTAGCCGAGGACACCTCCTGGTGTCCTCGTTGCCCAGGTTGCACGACGGGGACGTGGAGTTTGGACTTTGCAATATATATATATATATATATATATATATATATATATATATATATATATATATATATATATATATATATATATATATATATATTATATATATATTTTATAATATATATAAATAATAATATATAATATAATATATATATACAATTTATATAATATATATATATATATATATATATATATATATATTAAACAAAAAGTATCGCTATACCCATTATTGATAAAAGATTTTATCGGATAGCAGATAACCCGGAACCGTTATCGCGATAAATTATCGCCATATAGTTATCGGTAGATTGGAACAAAAATTATCGCGACACCGATTATCGGTAAAAGATTTTATCGGATAACAGATAACCCGAAACCGTTATTGCGATAAATTATCACGATAATTTATCGCTATAACGCCCACCTATGCCTAATACTCCTTTTCAACAGTCACATCAATGTTTGGTTCGCAAATTTGTTAAAGCTTGGTGAAGAGGTGAAGAGGTGAACCGGAAAACCGGTCAAATTTCTTCGTGGACCGGTGCCAGTTTTTAGTCCTTAGATAGGTAGTTGAGAAACACACTGTTCTAGAAGATGTTCTTCGATCATCCAACCTCAGTTCCGAAGAAGTTAGAGCAGCTTCTTCATTTTCATTTTCTTCTCTTGCTGCATGAAACGTGTAATTTCCTTGTAGTATTAATATAAATATTTTATATTATTAACATAATCCTAATATACCTAACATGTGATATAAAACCTGAAGCTTTTTATTTATTTTCTGAAGACGTTTTTAAGATTTCTCTAAAATTATTAATAATAATAAAAAAAAAAAAAAAAAGAAGAGAGAGAGAGAGAAGAGAGAGAGAGAGAGAGAGAGAGAGAGAGAGAGAGAGAGAGAGAGAGAGAGAGAATTTGGCAAATTTACAAAATTCAAAACGTAAATTTTTAGAGATTAGATTTATTTATTGGAGAAATTAGGAATCATCCTCTGTGGTATTTTCTTCACTAGAGAATAATATTTAGCATACATCTGAACCCTAGTCCTCGCTGTTGGTATAACAAGTGTTTTACCGCTTGACCACTTGCATATATTTTCAAACTGTGAGTGTATTATCAGTTGTAAAATGATACTGATACATCATCTCTCTGAGTGGAGGCCTATTTGGCCTTTGATCCGATTGTGAACGGGGAAGCTTCTGGGAAGAAAGTATTCTTCCAAAGTTTCCTTTTAGCTCATCGTGGTCTAGAGGTAAAACATTTACTATACCAAGAGCGAGGGCTCGGGTTAGAAAACCTACAGGAGAGAATAAAAATTCTTTATATATATATATATATATATATATATATATATATATATATATATATATATATATATATATATATATAATATATAATTTATTATAATATATATATATATATATATATATATATATATATATATATATATATATATATATATATATATATAATATATATATATATATATATATATATATATTATATATATATATATATATATATATATATATAATAATAATATATATATAATATATATATATATATATATATATATATTATATATACTATATATATATATATATATATATATATATATGAGAGAGAGAGAGAATAATGCATACTTAAGCAAGTTTGTTTATATGTGAATAAATTTGAATGATGTAATGTGTTTTTTAAATTAAAAAAATAACAACGGTGCAATTTCCTATTTATCCCTGTTAATTATTAGAAATAAAAGAATTCTCTTTTTGATACCTATTATTATATATTATTATTATTATTATATTATTATTATTATTATTATTATTATTATTATTATTATTATTATTTTATTATATTATTATTATATTATTATTATATTATTTTTATTATTATATTATTATTTTATATTATTATTATATTATATTATAATTTATAATTTAAATTATTATTATTATTATTATTTATTATTATTATTTTTTATTATTTTTAGATTATTATTATTATTATATTATTATTAGTTTATTATTATTATTATTATTATTAGTATTATTATTATTATTATTATATTATTATTATTATTATTATTATTATTATTTATATTATTATTATTATTATATTATTATTATTATTATTATTATTTTTATTATTATTATTTATTTATTTTTTTTTTTGTGGAAGAAAAATTATTATTATTATTATTATTTATTATTATTATTATTATTATTATTATTATTATTATTATTATTATTATTATTATTATTATTATTATTATTATTATTATTATTATTATTATTATTATTATATTATTATTATTATTATTATTATTATTATTATTATTATATTTTATTATTATTATTATTATTATTATTATTCTTATTATTATTATTATTTTTATTATTTATTATTATTTTTATTATTATTTTTTTTATTATTATTATTATTATATTATTATTATTATTATTATTAATTATTATATTATTATTATTATTATTATTATTATTATTATTATTATTATTATTATATTATTATTATTATATTATGTTATTATTATTATTATTATTATTATTATTAGTAGTAGTAGTAGTAGTAGTAGTATTGTTATTATTATAATAAAATTCTTATTATTATTTATTTATTTTTTCTCAGAAATAGAATTTAATTTTACATTTATTGTGTATTAAATTGACGAAGTGTTGATAAAACCATCGTTTAATTTAAATTAAATAATTTAAAGTGTGTTTTTTTTTGTCATTTGTAGCAAATAAATATTTTCTTATATAATAATGTAAATTCTTTTTTGTTTATTCACACTTAGAATCGTTCAAAAGATTTCGAAGCCTCCCATAACATACCTTCTCTATTCGTACTTCTTCTCTTCTCTTCTTTCCTCTCTTCCTTCTATTTACTCTCTTCCTTCTATTTTCTTTCTTCCTTCTTTTTCCTCTCTTCCTTCTCTTCTTTCTCTTTTCTCTCTTCATCTTCCATCTTCAACTTCATCTTCAAATATTTTCCTTTTAGAAAAGCTGATTTTCAAAGAATTTTTTTTTCCTCAAACTTGGAACGAAATTACTAAAATTTCTCTCAAATATTCTTTAAAAAAAAGAAAACAAGGAAAAACTCCTCTCTCTCTCTCTCTCTCTCTCTCTCTCTCTCTCTCTCTCTCTCTCTCTCTCTCTCTCTCTCTCTCTCTCTCTCTCTCTCTCTCTCTCTCTCTCTCTCTTCTTCTCTTCTCTCTCTCTCTCTCTCTCTCTCTTCTCTCTCTCTGTCTCTCTCTCTCTCTCTCTCTCTGTCCTTTTTACTCTTTTATACATTCCTTTTTCTTCCTTCTTTTTTCTCCTCTCTCTCTCTCTCTCTCTCTCTCTCTCTCTCTCTCTCGTCTCTCTCTCCTCTCTCTCTCTCTCTCTCCTCACTCTCTCCCTCTTCCTCTTTCTCTTCTCTTTCTCTCCTCTCTCTCTCCATCTCCTCTCTCTCTCTCTCTCTCTCTCTCTCTCTCTCTCTCTCTTCTCTCTCCCTCTCCCTCCCTCTCTCTTCCCCTCTCTCTCTCTCTCTTCTCTCTCTCTCTCTCTCCTCTCTCTCTCTCTCTCTCTCTCTCTCTCTCTCTCTCTCTCTCTCTCTCTCTCTCTCTCTCTGCTACAGAACTTCAGAAGAACATATGAAGTCATCCTGTTTTCCAAATCGGATTTCGAATGACTCCTGAGTACCTTGCATCTTCTCTTCCTGAGTCGATCCAAGCTTCTTACCCTTCGTATAAACAATTTCAAATTAACCCTCTCTCCCTCCCTACCTATTTAATAAGAGTCAAATTATAAAACTATAAATAAATAATAATAAAAACGTGAATAAGATATTGGCTCTATTTTGTTTCACAATAGTTTTTTATTTGTTTTGTTTACAAGTATTAAAAAAAATTGAACATTGAAATTATTTATTAAATTATTTATGAAAACCTTTTCCTTATTTCATATTGCATAACATATAAAAGGATAAAGTCAGATTTGAAATTTGCGTCAAAAGAATTATACAAAAATGTTTTGATTGTTTCTCTTTCTCTTTGACAGTGTGTGTTTGTGTGTTAGAGAGAGTGAAGAGGGAGTCACAGGAAATATGAATGCATGAGATCACTAACTGATAAATGTGATTAGTTAGCAGTTAGCACAAACATGAAAAAAAAGTTGGATGTGATTAGGTTATTCACATCTTCTGATGAAAAGCTAAAATGAAAAAATGGAAGAAATAGTAACATTATTTTTTAAATACAAATGAAAAAATGGACAAAGATGGAAGGGATAGAACTTTAGAAGGGAGAATTAAGTTTTAAACTAAAGGAATGGCACAATTAGAAGCTAAGTGAATAACTAGAGAGAGAGAAAACATTTAAATCTTCCAGTACTCTCTCTCTCTCTCTCTCTCTCTCTCTCTCTCTCTCTCTCTCTCTCTCTCTCTCTCTCTCTCTCTCTCTTTCAAGCTCTTATGTTGCATAAGCGTGTTCAAATGAATTAATTTGTAGTTATTTTAAAACCTAAAACATTTTCACATTCAACTACGTATTAACACTAATTTGTATTAATATATATAGTAGTATTTGTGAGGCGTCTTCAAAGTCAAATAGAATAAAAGGAAAGGCTCATTAAATTTTGCCGATAAAGAATAAGTCAAAATTTTTTCTGACTTAGAAAAATTATATATATATATATATATATATTTATATATATTTATATATTATATTATATTAGTATATATACTTATACATATATATTATATAATATATAATATATTTCATATATATATATATTATACTTTGAATTATCAAAAATTATATCAAGTTGACAAAAATTTTTCCATCAACGCCGGTTCCTCTCAGGAGTGAAGTTACTACACTGTGATTTGAAACTTCAAATGATATAATTTTTACATCATCAATATATATATTTTTCTTCCAACATATTTATAACGCCAAGTTAAATCCCATTACTATGTTATTATTTTCACTTAATAAGAAATATATATATATATATTGTGATGCAATGTAACATCGCATCCGATCGATCCGCGGAGCATCCGACATTATTAAATCCGCATCCGCACGCATCGCGCTTGCCCTGCAGATTTGCGCGATCTTGTTTAGTCGAATTCGATTAAAGAGTTTATATAAAAATACTTAAATTAATCTGGAATAAAATTTGGAAGCCCGTAAGACGAGCCTCGAAACGCCGAGTATTTTCATATACTTACGTTTTATCAAATACGTTCGTGCACTTCATATGATGTAAAAAAATGGTTCCTCAAAAAACCTCTTTGCTTTGTACAGCAATCGGATTCCAAAGTTAACTTAACATTCCTACTAATGTGAAAAATGACATTATATCACACATTAAACATATTGAAACTTGAAGAAATTGTCAAAAAAAACTCTACATCTTGTCTCCGATGTAATACCATTAATCTCGACCTAAGGAGGCATTTTGAAGCATCTTCAAATGCAAATGATGGGTTTAAAGAATGAAAGATGTAATTAAACTGGCTTAAAAACGTTTTGGTTCTGTTGAAATTGAATGACCTTCATTACTATTTTGCAACTATTTAGATTCCGTAATAAGGCAGTTTTTTGTAAACAATATTAGAACAATTAAATCGTCACTTTGTGCTGTTGAAACTTTCAATCCCGAACAGTTTATTAATTCTTGCCACCCATTTAAAAGAAGAACGAAATCTACAGTACCATAACCTTCTACAATTAAATCAATAACAGGTTCATGGAAGAAGTAAAGATGGAAATGATGAGTAGGCACTCCCGTTGCCCAAATATGTAGATGAAAACCATCACCAAGAAAACGACTAGATACAAATTGTATCTAGTCTTGGTGAAAGTGAAAACAAAAATGTTTTCCAAGCTTGAGTAAACTTGCAGGAAATACTTGGCCTGCCCAACTAATATACCAAGTTGAGAGATAGTTAGCAAGCATGGGCTAAATATACGAAAAGAGAACAGATCTCATCAGAAAAGGGAGAAAACTGATGTCTTTTCAAGCACAACTTCCATATTGAATTTCAACGTAGTAGTGAAAAAGTATATAATCCACTTGTAAAATCTCTGGAGGTTGGGTAAAAAAGCTGGGGAAAGAGGTTGGTGGTGTATTTGATTTGGGTCCCCGTCCTGCACCTTGGTAACACAATTATCTTAACATAGATTGTGGCTAAACACTCGTATTTATTATTACTTAATATATATATAATAATATATTATATATATAATATATAGATCTAGTATATATATAATTTATATATATATATTATATAATATGCACTGGTATGTTGCCAACCAGGCAATATTAGATAAGTAATTATAATGAGGGTGCTTTATAAAGGTTTTTTTCTGTTATTGAAGTTTATTTAAATATGCAATGAATAATGTTTTGGACAGATGATGTTATCAATTTTTTTGCAATAAGGCACAGGATTTTAAATGATAAACACATTATATTGCCGTATTTTAGTATATATTACAGCAATCTGCCGGCTAAATGACAATGATTAGGCACTGAGCATTTTGATTAGATATGAATAGATTCACTTTCTTGTGGTTTAACAATGGGCAATTAGATGATAATTTGTGTACACATATGCGTTCACAATAATTATTATATTAATTAATTTATAAGATAGAATATTTGGGTACGATGTGAAGTCCTTCCCCACGCTTAGCTAGGTGCATCTCAAATAAGGCATTATGATGCCTCCCCAAACGCTTCATTTCAATACTCGGCCTTCCTATTGGTTAGATTACAAATATAACAATTTTAAATATAATAGGCCAATGAAAAAAAAATTTTCTCATGCAAAATGTACGGGTGACGTTGCAATGAATTTCAAAAGCAAATAAGACTGTGACTGCGTATTGAAAAGTATCTGCAGCTATGTACACCTTTGAATTAATTATAGTTATTACATAATTAAACAATAGATAGAATAGACAAGACGAGTTCTACAATAGCCAAAAAGAGAAAGAACATTTCTATCCCTAGCGTATATTAGATGACCAATTTTAAAATGTTTCATTTCACGTATTTTTAAGTTAACAAGGCACAACTTATAATTGTAGCCTTCACTATATAACATTTGAGTCGTCTGCTCTTCTTCTTTAATTCTTTCAAACAATTATCCTCATTATAACGAGAAGTAATTATCTGGCTTTTCTTCGAATGCTGCTCACGGAAAGAGGAAACTTTTCTGTTTCAAATTGAAATAATCAT
>JABUQX010028354.1:0-25000 GCA_015478945.1 Trachelipus rathkii | reverse complement strand
AGCATTACCTATCTATTAATTACCAACTCGACGTCTTAAGTCTGTAAATATACAGATTCTAGCTATAACCAAAATATATATATATATATATATATGTTATATATAAATCTAATAAATATATGACTACTATATAATATATACTATAATAATATAGTAACTAAAGATACATATTATATAACTATATATAAAAACTCCTAAAACTAGGATATATATATAGCAAATTGCTCAGGCGCTTAGGTTAGACTCGCCCACTCTTATAGAGATAACGCTGGTTCAATCCTCGCAGTATTCAGTTTGGAGTTTATCTACCCTGGGCGTTAAAATTAAAACTCGACTTGGGAACACGATTGGTCGGCGCTGGTTTGGGATAGCCGGCCTTAAAGTTTGATTTCCTGTATCCCCCCGTGTTACCCTCTGCAAAGATCGGAAATTATATATATATAATATATTTATATATATATCATATATATAATATATATATATAATAATATTATATTATATATATAATATACATATATATATAATATATATATATATATATTATATATATATATATATAATATAATATATATATATCTATATCTATTATTTATATATATACGTATATATATATATTTAATATATATATATTACTATATACTATAAAATTATATATATACTATATATATATATATATATATTATAATATAATATATTAATATATATATATATAAGAGAAATGCAATACCCTGCAATCAAATTTGTATTTGTAATTACCCTCAGATGTACTTTCACCATGCTGGGATTCGATCCTGGACCCTAGCAGATGGAGCGCTGCAAGTGTCATTGACCACTACGCGCCACAACGAGACAAAGAAGAATCCAAGAATACTTCTACTGTCCAAGCAGAGCATTAATACGTATTCCTCCAGCTCGCACTTTTGTCTCGTCGTGGAGTAGTGGTCAAACACTTGCATGCTCATCTGCTAGGGTCCAGGATCGAATCCCAGCATGGTGAAAATACATTAGGGGGTATTTACAAATACAAATTTGATTGCAGGGTATTACATTTCTCTTGTAC
Source organism: Trachelipus rathkii (assembly GCA_015478945.1). Taxonomy (NCBI): domain Eukaryota; kingdom Metazoa; phylum Arthropoda; class Malacostraca; order Isopoda; family Trachelipodidae; genus Trachelipus; species Trachelipus rathkii. The sequence goes on along the minus strand of JABUQX010028354.1, from coordinate 23,940 downwards.
ATAATGACCCCCGGTCTTGGTACTATTATTCACTATGCGCGATAACCTGTTTGGCCCTACGCCCGAATGCGAGCGGGAAGAATACGTAGTAATGCTCTGCTTGGACAGTAGAAGTATTCTCGGATTCTTCTTCTGTCTCGTCGTGGCGCAGTTTATGCTTCTCCAAAAAATGTTTTGAAAGCTATTGCCATACCCTGCTATTTGAAAGGACATAATAGACCTGCTAAAACATTTATGTACATCATAACCTTCGTTCTCCAAAACGTCATCTATTATTGTGGATTTTTTTTAACGTAAATTTCATCCAATTCCACAAACCTAAGAAAAAATCCAACACAAATTGACGGAAATTTGTAAGTCTACTTGAAAGAATGGCACGACACTGACCAGGATCAGAGTCTTGGCTTGAAAGATTTATCCAACTTGATTATACAATATTAATTTATTTTCTTTTTAAATTTTTATTAACAATCTATTATAAAAGCTGAAGAGTGTCCAAGACATTTATATATATATATATATATATATATATCGTCAGCATCCTGAAAAGGCCAGGCATATATATATGTATATATGTAATATATTCTTATATGTGTTGAGTTTACAATAACGTTAAAAAATGAATATTTATTGTCTATACAAGCTAAAATGTTTATTTTCTATGAAATATTATGCAGAAATAAATTCTTGTATATATATTTATATATATATATATATATATATATATATATATATATATATATATATATATATATATATATATATATATATATATATATATATATATATATATATATATCGTCAGCATCCTGAAAAGGCCAGGCATGTAACTAAAAAACTATAACAGCTACACGAAAATAAATATCATTTTATTAATCAGGAGACATTTTTCCCAGAAATTAAAAAAAAATAAAAAAAAATAACGCTTTTTAAGAAATTAAAATTGTTAAAAATGTTGAAAAAATTAGTTTTTTGAGAAAACGAAGAAGCTGGAGTAGTCGGAGGGAGCACGCAAAGTTTCCAAATTGAATTTTTTTCTTTTATAACTAAACTATACCCGACGGGTAAAAATGAAAGATGGAAAGAGTCGGGGTTTCTCGGCCTACTGGGGGACGACGGGGGGGACTTCACCCCAACCTCTGTCCCTTCGTCGGCTCGAACCCCTAAAAAGGATATAAAAAGAAAAAATAACATTTTCTTCAAAGCGTAAAAATAAAATGGTATTTGGCAACTTTTGCTCTCTTGAACCAATGCAGGATTCAAGGTCAATCACTGCGTACACTTGCCAGGTCTAAGATTATACTAATATTTAAGGTGTTATTAATAAATATTAGAATAAAATAATTTTTTTTTTTAAAGTTTGTCGATGAAATTACTTGCTGAAATCAAAAATGTTTTCCTGTAGATGTTATAGTTTTCTAGTTATGCCTGGCCCTCTTCGGGATGCGGTATATATATATATATATATATATATATATATATATATATATATATATATATATATATATATATATATATATATATATATATATATATATATATATATATATATATATATATATCCTTTTTATGGTGCAGATAAATTTTTTTTTTTCATATTTTGTTATTATATAATAGTATAATAATAATAATAATAATAATAATAATAATAATAATACTAACAATAAATTTCATTGTGAATAAACAGAATCAAATAATTTTAAATAGAAAAAAAGGTAATTATTTAATAATTTCGTACTTTTTTACGAATCTTACGTTTGGCAGCGCACGAGACAAAGCAACGTCTCGGGATATTTTCTGAAGTGCATAAATCTTACTCGGAAAAAAGAGAAGCAATGTTGCGGCAATGTAGATCCATGTAGGTTAGGTCGAAATTTACTGCGTCATCGATCAATATAGGTTAGGTTGTGTTTTACTGCTTCGTCGATCCGCATAGTTAGGTTGCGTTTTACTTCCCTATAAGTTCAGGTTATGATATTGTTTGTTATGTATACACAAAACCTATACATGAAAACAAAACCCAATTTGGCCTGCCAAAAAAACAATTTTTTTCCCTACCTTGAATTCACTCGGTAGATACTAAAGCCGTTTTCTTTCTCGTGCAAAATCAACGTGCTGGCTTACTTTATCAATTAATTTTTAATAGCTTTATATTTCGTATCAATTAATTGCTAGTATCATATACTACAAATATATGAAAAACAAGTTAAAAAAAACATATTTATCTGTACCATGAACCGGATAAGGTCATATATATATATATATATATATATATATATATATATATATATATATATATATATATATATATATATATATATATATATATATATATTTACATATATATAAATATATATCTTCTTCTATATATATATATATATATATATAATAAAGAATTTGGAAAAATCGTTACTCAAAAGTAGTTCCCAGTCTCTCTGGTACTCCACTACTCAGGAAAAGTAGTTCCGTTTTCTATTCCGTTTCTTTGAGAGGAAAAGTAACACGAAGTGCCGTTACTCAGTTACTTTTAGCTTTTGACTATGACATTAATCTTTTATCTTAGAAGTAATTTATTGGTTTGTGTATATTAAATTTTCAACATTTTCATTATTATTAAAAAACATACCCTCATGTAAGATCCTAGCCCACTCAAGACTTAGTCCCTTTACATCCACCAATGATTTAATTGCACCAGCCACCTTCCTGCCATTCACAACTTTCCTACTACACTCTGCATCATCCATTCCCTTTTCATCCAACATATATACTAAATGTTTCAAGCTCAGACACTTATGATTGCTCACCATCTAACATAACTTCACACCGGGCTGTCCTCACTCACAATCATAACCTTCCTCTTATCTACGTTTACCTTCAAACATCTCCTTTTACAAACCCTGCCAAATCTCTCTACCAGTCCTCTCAAACTCTCTCAGATTCGCCACACAAAACCAAATCATCCGCAAATAATAGGTAGAGCACCGTCCACTCTCTTCCATTCTCCATCATTCCAACACCATACCCTGCCACCCCCACCTCTAATTCTTTCATAGCCACATCCATATAAAAATTGAATAACAAGAAGACCTAGCACATCCCTGCCTCACTCCGCTATTAATATTAAAACAATCCCTATCAACTCCATTTATTCTTACAAACGCTTCACTATCGTCATACATACTTTTCATTCCATTCAGAAGCTTACCACCAACACCATATATCAATAACACCTGCCATATAGAGCTTTCCTATTAATCATATCATATGCCTGTTTGCAAATCCATGAAACCTAAATACAATTTATTCTTCTTCTCCCTCATTTTCTCAATCATTTCTTTCAAGGTAAAGATTTGATCGACATATCCTCTACCACTTCTAAACGCACCTTGTTCTTCCCAATCAGTCTTTCAGTCACTCGACGCATTCTTAACAGTATATATCTTCCCAACAACACTTAATAAATTAATTCCTATATAATTTCTACAGTTACCCTTATCTCCCAAGGGTAAGGGAGAATTTTGAAAAGATTTAAATTTTTTAAAAGTTTTCCCAAAGGTAGTTTTTATTTCCAATTTGATGTTGGATATCTTATTAATCAGTAAGTGTCTAAAGATATCTGGAAAAGGTTCAAATTAATTAAATTTAATGCCATTAAGGATCATTGTTCTATTTATGATCATATAATTTAGGCAATCTTTTATGAATAATAATTGTACTTTCTTAATGTTGGCTGAGATCATACTGTCAGAGTAGTTTCTAAATAACTTCCTAAGAATAAAATCTTCAATCCAAATGTTGTTATCATGCATAGTATAATATAAACGTTATACAAACTTAAAACGTCAGCGGTAATAATAGATAGTAATGCCTTAATTAAAATGTTACTTGTGAAATCCTTATATAAATAGAAGAAAATCTATACTCTTTTATATATATATATATATATATATATATATATATATATATATATATATATATATATATATATATATATATATATATATATATATATATATATATATATATATATATATATATGCCCTATAATCTACTATAGATAATAGCGAGACTTCATTCTTATCTTCAAATATATATATATAAGTAATGAGGTCACAAGTTCGTAGATAAAATCCTTGAGCGTATATATCTTAGACTTTCACTTTTTGACGAAGTCAAAAAGTGAAAGGCTAATGAGACGGGTACGAAGTACGCTGCGTGACCAACGAAAAAATAAAAAATAAATTAAAAATAATAAATAAATAATTAAATAAATAAATAAATAAATAAATAAATAAATAAATAAATAAGGATGGATCGAAATATTTATAGATCATTGTCTAGGTTAATTTTTTTTTATTTTTTTATTTTTTTTTTATTATTTATTAATTATGTATGTATAATTGTTGTTCAAAGCGTTGACACAACCCCGCAGTGGTCCCGCACCACACCGCACCGCACCGCACCGCACAGTACAGCACCGCTCAGGACCATTCCTAGTAACGGATGGAGTTTACAACATGGTATCTTCCTCAAACTTGACACCCAGTTTAGGTGTGGCGTAACCTCGTCGTTGACGATGTTACGTGGCCGTGCACCCCCCGGAGGGGGTGATAACCATCAAAACTTGGATATTGACGTATAGGGATGAAACTTGGTATAAACCCTTCTTATAAGGTAACCTCGTCGTAGACTAAGTTACATGGCCGTACATCCCCCAGGGATGTGGTGCTACCCCCTTTAAGTACGAAATGACCGTAGAAGGATGAAACTTGGCATACACCCTTCATATAAGGCATACTCGGTGCAATCGAGGTTACGTGGCCGTGCACTTTTCGCGGAGGGGGTGCTGGCCTCCTCCAAATAGAAAATGACCGTAGAACGATAAAACTTGGCATACACACTTCTTATAATGTATCCTTGGAACAGACGAAGTGAAGTGACACTACGCCCACTGGCTGTTGGGGCTGAGCCCAAAAATCTTGGAAATTGACAAGGAAGGATGAAACTTGGTTTAAACCCTTCTTATAAGGTGACCCATATACAGCAGTGGTTAGGTAACACTACGCCCATTGAGGGATGGGGCTATTCCCCAAACCAATGAAAATTGACACAGAAGTATGAAACTCGGTATACACCTTTCTTATAAGGTAACTTCGTCACACACGAAGTTACGTGTCACTACGTTTACATGGTGTAGGGGCTGAGCCCCAAAATATTGAAAATTGACATAGAAGGATGAAATTTGGACAGCACACAGAGGAGGAAGGATAAATAGGACTGGAGGAAGAGCACGGAGCTTGAGTTGACTCAGGGGTCTTATTTTCAAAAATTTATTACCTTTGTAAATTTTATTATTTTTTTTTTCAAATTTTTATTTATTATCTGTTTTATTTGCTTAAAACATTTTGTTTTTACTGAAATTTTTATGCTTTTCAGGTTTATAACTTGAAAAATTTGCAATTTTACACACCCAAAAGCAGAAAATCAGTAAATTAGTAAATCAAATCACCCCACCCCACCCTCTCCTCCCCTACATGATATATTGATCTATTGATTCAGGTCATATTTTGTATAACATAACACAAAACTTTTATTTATTTTTATTTTATTTTGTATAAAAAAATATTTTTTACTAAAATTTTTATTCTTTTTATGTTTATAACTTAAAAATTTGCGTTTTTACATACCCTAAAGCAGTAAATCAGTATGTCAGTAAATCAAAAATATTACTATGTTAATGTAAAAACTTTGTTACGTTAGCATATGCTCGTTTCGAAAATGTGACCTGAATCAATAGATCGATAAATCAATAGATCTTGGGTAGGTGGGATGGGTGTAGAGGGTGCAGGGGTGGGTGATTTGATTTACTGATTTACTGATTTACTGCTTTAGGTGGGTGTAAAACACAAGTTTTTTAAGTTATAAACATATAAATAATAAAAAATTTAGTAAAAACAAAAATGATTTAAACAAATGAAAAAAAAAATATTACTATGTTAATGTGAAAACTTTGTTACGTTAGCATATGCTCGTTTCGAAAATGTGACTTGAATCAATAGATCGATAAATCAATAGATCATGGATGTGTGGGAGGGGTGCAAGGGTGCAGGGGTGGGTGGTTTGATTTACTGATTTACTTATTTGCTGTTTTAGGGTGTGTAAAAACGCACGTTTTTTAAGTTATAAACATAAAATGAATAAAAATTTTAGTAAAAAATATATTTTAAACAAATAAAAAATAAATAAATGTTTTTGTGTTATGTTATACAAAATATGACTTGAATCTATAGATCAATAGATCATGTAGGGTTGGGGAGGATAGGGTGGGTGGTTTGATTTACTGATTTACTGCTTTAGGGTATGTAAAAACACAAACTGTTTAAGTTATAAACATAAAAAGAATAAAAGTTTTAGTAAAAAATATATTTTAAACAAATAAAATATAAAAATAAATAAAAGTTTTTGTGTTATGTTACAAAATATTACTTGAATGAATAGATCAATAGAGCAATGGATCAATAGATAAATAGATCATGGGTGGGGTAGGGATGATGGGTTGGGTGGTTTGAATTACTGATTTACTGATTTACTGCTTTAGGGTATGTAAATACGTAAATTTTTTAAGTTATAAACATAAAAAGAATAAACATTTTAGTAAAAAATATATTAAACAAAATAAAATAAAAATAAATAAAAGTTTTGTGTTATGTTATTCAAAATATGACTTGAATCAATAGATCAATAGATCAATAGATCATGTAGGGGCGGGGCGGGTGGTGTGGGTGGTTTGATTTACTGATTTACTGCTTTAGGGTGTGTAAAAATGCAAATTTTTTAAGTTTTAAACCTGAAAAGCATAAATATTTTAGTAAAAACAAAATGTTTTAAGGAAATAAAACAAAATAAATAAAAATTTGAAAAAAAATAAATAATACAATTTAAAATGTAATTAATATTTAAAATTAAGACCCTTTAGTCAGCTCAAGCTCCGTGGTCTTCCTCCAGTCCTATTTATCCTTCCTCTTCTGTGTCCTGTCCAAATTTCATCCTTCTATGTCAATTTTCAATATTTTGGGGCTCAGCCCCTACACCATTTAAACGTAGCGATACGTAACTTTGTGTGTGAAGAAGTTGCCATATAAGAAAGGTGTATACCGTGTTTCATCCTTCTGTGTCAATTTTCATGGATTTTGGGCATAGCCCAATCCCTCAATGGGCGTAGCGTCACGTAACCACTACTGTACAGGGGTCACCTTATAAGAAGGGTTTAAACCAAGTTTTATCCTTCCTTGTCAATTTCAAAGATTTTGGGGTTCAGTTCCAACACCCAGTGGGCGTAGTGTCCCTTTACTTCGGCTGTACCGAGGATACATTAATACATTGAAGGGTGTATACCAAGTTTTATCGTTCTACGGTCATTTTCTACTTGGAGGGGGCCAGCACCCCCCTCCGGAGGGTGCACGGCCACGTAACCTTGGCTGCACCGAGGATACCTTACATGAAGGGTGTATACCAATTTTCATCCTTCTACGGTCATTTCGTACTTGGAGGGGCCAACATTCCCCCTCTGGCTGATGTACGGCCATGTAACCTCGTATCTGACGAGGTTACCTTATAAGAAGGGTGTATACCAGGTTTCATCCTTTTACGTCAATATCCAAAGTCTACGACGAGGTTACGTGACCCCTAAACTGGGTATCAAGTTTGAGGAAGATACCATGTTGTAAACCCCATCCGTTACTAGGAATGGTGTGGAGCGGTGCTGTACTGTGCGTTGCGGTGTTGTGCAGGACCAATGCGGGGCGGTATAAATGCTTTGAACAACAATTATACATACATAATTAACAAATAATAAAAAAAAAATAAAAAAATAAAAAAATAACCTAGCTAATGATACCTTAAATATTTCGATCCACCCTTATTTATTTATTTATTTATTTATTATTTTTTTTTTTATTTGTTCGTTGCCCACGCAGCGTTCTTCGTACCCGTCTCATTCGCCTTTCACTTTGTGAAACTCCTAGATATATATATACGCTCAAGGATTTTATCGACGAACTCGTTGACTCACTACTTATATATATATATATATATATATATATATATATATATATATATATATATATATATATATATATATATATATATATATATATATATATATATATATATATATATATATATATATATATTTAGCTCCACTTCTCTTTCATATACTATATATATATATGTATGTTTGTGTTGACTAATCCTTTCACTAAATAATTAATTTTACCAATATTTTAGACAAAAGAAATTTAGAAACTTTGTTAAATTTAAAATATTTTAATGTTTGAAAAATAATAACTGTAGAATACATAAAAGTTTGAATCTTAATAAAACATTGAAATCACTAAGAAAAAAGAAAAATTTATTCTAATTTTCATAATATAAATGATTTACTTTTTTTTGGCTAATATTCGAAGTAGTCATCCTTCTTCGATATTGATATAAATGTAATTGGCTGAAATTATTGAGAAATTTGTTTTCATCGTTTATAATTTCTTATTAAATTCACCAAATTAAAAGAAAAGAAGTTACTTTCCTTTTTACAGAAGAGCTATCAATTCATGTCGCGAATGTTTCAGACTTATCCTTCGTATGGAACCTAGCAGACAACCTCCTAAAGAGCTCACCTTATATGCGAGCTTACATATGTATATATATATATATGTAACATAACAACTTAACTTATAAGTAAATATATATATATATATATATATATATATATATATATATATATATATATATATATATATATATATATATATATATATATATATATATTAATTTTATTTCTATTTCATTTGAATATTTTGAGACAACTTACTTTGAAAAAAATATCTAATGATGAAACGAAATGAAAAACTATTAAATTTTTCGAAACCTTGAATGAATATGCCTGCATATAAATGTGCTAAAGGTCTGGGGCATTTATTACTTTAAGTTAATGGCACATTATCAGTTACAAGATCTCAGAAGAAAACTTATTCTAATTTTTATAATAACAAAGAGAAATTTCAAAGATAAAAGCAATGATAGATATGATGTAACCAAGAAGCAACCCATAAAAAGCTGTTTGAATGTGTTTCAGATTCAGATCTTGCCTAGCATTATCCTGAAAAAGAAAGTAGTTTAATATTAAGAATATTTAATTATATATTTCATGTTCGTATTAAATTGCTTATACTGAAAAAATCGTACAATAAAAATAAAATGTAATTAAGACAAATGTTTCTTACAGTCCTTCTCTTATTGTGATATTTTGTTATCTTTTCTATGTGTTTCTCAAGAATTTTATTGTATATTCCTGCTTCTACTAATCTATTAAGCTTGAGACTTATTGGATTTGTTAGAGGCGAATGCTTTTTAAAAATAAACGATAGATGTTGGTTAAAAATCTGAAATGAAATAATAAATCTTTATAAATAAATAATTATCATTTGATACTTCATATCAAAATCAATAAGTAATTAATTAATTCTCCCTAATTAACTCACATTTTCTTTCATGATATAACTTTTATCCATAATTTTATGATCCCTTTGAATACAAAATAGTCCTGCATATGTTTCAATCAGGGAAAAATAGTTTCTGTTAATTCCATCTGCAAGTTCATTAAAGTCGTAAAACTCGCCCTTGTAGTAATCAAATTTGTTTCCAAGTTTTTTAACATTTTCAACAGGAGAATTTAAAAGGACTTCTTGGAAAGGTTCTCCATAATAAATCATTCCAATTCTGGAAATATAATCAGATTGTTAACTATCTTAATATATTGGACAGTGCGTTTAGGTATGCTTAATATATTGGACATTGAGTTTAGATATGCTTAATATATTGGACAGTGCGTTTAGATATGCTTAATATATTGGACAGTGCGTTTAGATATGCTTAATATATTGGACAGTGCTTTTAGATATCTAGAATTTTTACGTAATTACCTTAACGTAGAGTCAGCTAATTCTTGCACAGTTTCCATTCTCTTAGGAAAATGGGGAATGGTCACGAAAGAAATTAGATTTACAGAGTAAGCTGTCATTATAATTAAAGATCCGAACATCCAAATACTCATAAAGGATAAAAACCAAATGCGTCTATAAGTCATCTTCTGACTTTGCCTCAACATAATCCCGACAATCTGTGGGAACAGGAAATTTATATATATATATATATATATATATATATATATATATATATATATATATATATATATATATATATATATATAAATAAATATATATAACTATAACTATAACTATAACTATAACTATTATATATACAACCTTAACTTAACCTTATATATATATATATATATATATATATATATATATATATATATATATATATATATATATATATATATATATATATATATATATATTCTATTTTAAATTTTTATTGTATCGAAAACAATAATAATATGATCAAAAACGTTGTGATATTTTGGATATAGCATTGAAAAAAAATGATTGGTTATATTAATATAGAGGCTGAAATAATGTGAAGTTGAGATGAAATATAATAAAAGTATTTTCTTATCAATCTTTTTTTCCAAACTTATAATGGTAGACAACATGCTCTAATGCCAAAAAAATAAACAATGAATAAATACCCAGCATCTTCTATGAAACAAATTTTTTATGGTGCCAACAATGTCAGTGTGGAAAAGATTTGATTATTCTTCTTCCTGACAAAAAATTGAATATCTCTAGTTCGTTGAAAGCTAAAGGGAAGTTTGCCATTTACATGCCAATTTATAATTGTACAATTTTATTGAATGTTGATATTCGATACCTCGTATTAAAAGTGTTTTTGAAGAACTTGATTAATAAATAGATCGAAATGCTTGAATTGCCTGGTAATATTCTACTGTATATGTAAATCCTTTCGAAATTATACACAAATTGATGAAGATTAAAGTTTTAGAAATTCAGTCATCAAATTGTCCAATGAACATTAAAACTATTTTGGAAACTTAAATAAAAGAAATTTTTCATATGTTTGCGAATATTTATTTGTAGCACGGCAAGGCGAATAATTGATAATAAGGGAGGACACACTTTGTGCGAGCGTTGGCATGTAATAACTTACTCGCGCTGCGAAATAAACTCTGTCAAGAATTAAAGATCTTAAAAAAAAGCAAAGTTTTATAAAATAACCTCTCAATTGCTTTATTATTTTGAATAATATGTATATGTGTGCTCAGTGTATTTTAAATATGAATGTATTCATCATAATTGCTCAATTAAGAAGGTACACTTAATATTCTAATTAAAAATATTAAATATTTCTTAATATTCTAATTAAAAATATTAAATATTTCTTAATATTCTAATTAAAAATATTAAATATTTCTTAATGTTCTAATTAAAAATATTAAATATTTCTTAACAATATTCATAAAATCTAAATATGAAATTTTAATTTTAAATTAAAATATTTAAAAATGAAATACATACTTGTAAACAGAGGGGAATAAATTTTACACTCTCTTGGTTTCCAAATTCAATATTAATCAATAAGTAAATGATCAAGATAACTGTCATGAGAGTTATGAGAAAAATACACCATATGGTGAATGAAAATGGTAAGAATACTTTCATCCAATAAGGAATCGGGTCTGGAATCTTGCTCAAAAATGCGTAGCCTTCAAAATAATATGGCAATGACATGTCAAAATAACGATAACCATCTTCAAATAATGTAACAAAATTAATAATTAAATCTTTATTATTGAAAGAGTATACAAGAACGAACGTCTAAGCTTGCCAAAATTACCTTTCATATTATGATCAGTGTATCCCTATGCGACCGTTAAGCCTAAGGAAATTAGGCCAACGTTTTTGATATTTGCTTTGAAGAATTTCGCCAAAATACTTAACATTCGGATACTAACAAACAATGTGGATTATACCCAACCATGTTACAGGCACTAACTCCCATTTAAAAAGTCAAGGGTGTAATCAATTAGCTTATATATTGATCAGCTTCATGTAAAAAATTTAGATTTTTGGGAAATTTATTCAGGTGTTTAAGAGTTATCCTCTTTGTAGAATTCTTAAATTACATTCTGGTGTAATATTGAAGGATTGTACATAGGATAATAATGTATTATGTAGTTAGTAATAAATGACATAACTCTTCCCTTAAATCTACTGCACTTTCATTTACAGGGGCATATATACTTACAAATATTCAATTTATAATAAAGCATATCTATATAGCGCTCTTTGTAAAATATATGGTAAACCAGTTTACATGTCAATATGATTTTTTATTCATAGGTATCTTTGCAGAGCTAGCGAGTCTATAACTAAAGGTATAATCCCACTATCAATTGGGCTTAATGCTAAAATATACCACACATTGTTGAAATAGTTTTCTTGTGTTTTTCAAAATTTTATTATTCTTCTGAGAAGGTTTCAAAAGTAAATTTCAAACAAGATAATTCGTGCAATCTTTATGAATAAATAGGAAATGTATCTAATAATATTTTATTAAAATATATGATAAGGTTTATCAAATCAACATATGTAAAATGTTAGCCCAGTTAAAGTAGGGCCAAGGGGCTGCCAGCCCAATTTCCAACAAAAGCTCGAAAAGCTGCCATTTTACCCCATGCTATTAGTTTACCACTAAAAATTAATATATTATATTTTTGTATTTAATAAAAAGTTCACACCTTACGGGCCCCCACAGCCCTATATCTACATGGGAACTTCATCTATACGCGTAATTGCCTACCTTAGGAAATTCGCCGACTAAAGATCGCAACCAGTGGCCCTTACCATACGACTTTGTCGCTCTACCGATTGAACCACGGTAAATGATATAAATAGCCATAACTCCTAACGATCTTAGATAAAAAATAAATACAGAAAATGAAATTATAATGATAACACGACAGAATCAAAAAATAATATATATAGATAATAATATATATAATATATATAATATAATATACTATATATAATATATATACACATATTAATATTATATATATAAAATATAATAGAATAAATAAATATACTATTATATATAATATATAATATATATTAAGTAAATATATATATGTATAATATAATATATATTAATATATATATAAATATATATATTACCATTTTTTCTAAATCAGCCATTTGCAATACGAAGAAGCCACCAAGAGCATCTTGCTCCAGACTTCCGCATCTGGCATAAATTGCAACATAATGCGAAGTTTCAATGCAAACAACAGCCGCAACAATTCCATATAAACGCGCGCGAATTGCAGCCCACAATGCATCAGCGATTGCATCTGAAACTCTGGCCAGCCCCGAACTAATTCAATTTTTTCATGGATTTATGGCTACCTCTCTTCTTATGACTGTGAACCTTTAGAAAAATTAAAAAAGTTTTTAATAATAATATATATCATATATATATATATATATAATATATATTATATAATTAATATAATATATATAATTATAATATTATAATACTTATATATATATAAGTAATATATATAAATTAATATAATAAATATATATATATATATATATTAATAATAATCTATAATATTAATAGTTTCACTATATATAATAATAAATATAATTAATAATCCCATGTAAGTACCTATAAATTAAGTAAATATACATATAAAGTCTCCTACTACCTTATACTAATATAAATTACAGTATAATAATATATACCTAATAATATTACTATATATCTATATATATATTATTATATAGATATATATATCCTTTTCATATTAATTAAAACTAAAATATCATATACAATAATAATATATCCACTGAATATATACTAGTATTTCATATCATATTCGTAATCTATATATATAGTGGAAGTAGGTTTGTCCCCCCCTACTTATATCTCAATTACCCTATATACTGATACAGCCTCCTTATACATATTTTATAGCTACGCGGGATAATATCCCAAGTATAATGATAAGCAAAAGTACTAAACCATATATCTACTTAAATATATATATATTATTAAATATAATATTATTTAATATATCACTTGATGTCCTTTGCTTCCCCAATAACTGGGAGGAATCCGCTTGGCTATAAGATAATGCTAAGCATTTCTAAGCTGGATATATATAAAATAAGCTAGTAGGGGTGAGGCCCGACAAACCCATAAGCCCTACCTACTATAGATAGAAACTAATGGCTGATGAGGAAGAGTGATTACATAAGATATGCCGAAATTAATAATTGAAAAGGAAGAAGACTTATAAGAATATACCTATGTGGCCATGCGTGGCAATATACTTATATAAGATATATAGTTATATATACTAACACTCAACAATTTAGCAATATTATTATTATATCTAGATATAGAGTATAAATCTAGATGATGTATATCGAATATTATAAATATGTATAGTAGTTATATATATTATATAACATATATATATACTATTAGTATATATATATAAAAAACTACGCAAAAACAGGGAAATAATTAATATAATTAACATAATATACTATTATATATATATAAATATATATAATATATATATATATTATATATATATATATATATAATAATAACACCTATGGTATAATGTACCTATATATTTATAATATATATATTTCTTCATATACCTTTTCTAACCCAAAACTGGGACACAGGTAGCGGTAAGGTGCGTACAAGCCCCCATCGGAAAAGAAAAGCCAGTAGAAGGATATGAACAAAAGTCGCAAAAAGCTAGCTTAGGAACCGTCGCCAGTCGAAAATCCACCCTTAGAGCTTCACGGGACCTGCAACATTCCCTCACTATGGTAAATCGTTCATCCCTTGGCTTCATCCCCTGGCCCCAGGTGGGCCACAACCAACCCCCTTCACAAAACCCCGCCCCATTCTCTCCTATCATGCACCTTTCTTCTCGCCCTCTGCCAAAACTCACATTTCTCTCCTGGCATTCATTCCTTTTTACTGACTCAATCCACTTTTTCTTCTGGTCTCCCAGCCGGTCGGTTCCCAAACACTCACCCTATATAATCCGCCTCTTTAACCAACCGAAACTATACATTCATCCTTTTCCACAGACCAAACCATCTCAACATACTTTCAATTTATTCTCTCGTTTACCCCTTTCTTCACACCATACAACTCTCTAATACGTTGACCAACAACCTGATCATAAGTGGGTCGGTTTTTCATCCATCTAACTGCCCAGAGAAACGACCAAGATCATTCTTCATTTTATCAATCTTTTCAACACCTAGCACGCCCCTAAGATTGTCCATCTGAACACACTGAGCCTTAGATCTATGCTTCTTATTCCAGACCATAGTCTCCACAATACTGTAAGTAATTTTTTTAACCAAACATTTTTAAAAATTAAAGTTAAATAACATAGGCCATATATAAAATTTAACTTAAAATTTTATGAGTTAGAGAAAAACTAAGAATATTACTTAGAAATGAGCCCTAACTGCGGTTATTCCTTATAGTTTAAACAATCAACCTTATGCATTTTGCAACCTTATGGATCAGCCACTACTCTGTAGGCGTGAAAAACATTCGAGAGAAAAACTTTATTTACATTGCGTTCCACTATTTATATCGGTTAATCTTCCTTTTAATAAGACCCAAGCTTACCGTTATACCTATATATATATATATATATATAATATATACCTAATAACGTGACATATTTAAATCTATATTTACCCAGTACTCAAACATAAAGGTTCCTATATATATATATATATATATATATATATATATAGGAACTTGTCCTTTAAAAGGAAGTTAACCGATATATATCGAACGAACAATGTAATCGATTTTTTTTCGATTATTTCAAGGCAATAGAGCGTCAGAATTACCAAAAACATTTTTTTAACTAAAGGAATACCGAAGATTAAATCGCAAAGATGAAAAGAGTCAGGGCCTCTTGGCCTCAGCGGGGGACGACGGGGAGGACTTCGTCCCCCCCTCTGTCCCACCGTTGGCTCGAGCCCCTTAACCCTTAAAAAAAATTAAAATTAAAATTAAAAACTAAAATGCAGCCTTTGGCAAATCTTGCGCTCTTTCTATTGGAGTTTTAGCTAACACGTGACACTGCAGTAGTGGTCGGCGATTCAGCGATACAATGTCTTTTCACAGTAACGTTACGTTTAAGCGTTAAAATGCTTTATATAACGTTGCGAAATTACCTATATAATATATATATCACTACTCTCTGGCAGGGCCCTAACATAAACATATTTCTATATATTTATACTATATTAATACTATTATATATACATATATACATCTATATATATATGCTATATTATATAATTGCTCACCAAGGTCTCGCCGACGTCACACGGCCGACCTCACAGGTGACGTTAACCAACGAAGTTCTTCGCCAGTTTATAAGTACGTACCTTTTTTTCCACGAAAGCGGAATAAATAAATAATTGAGTTTGGGTTTAAATAACTTCAGCAATTCTTACTTTTGTTTTTCAGAAGCTTAATCAATCTTTTTCGAACCTGGTTTATTATTATTCCACTGTGGAAAAGGGGCGTGGTTTTCGATTTTCTATAAATGGTTACAAATTTCACGAATAAATTAAAATGCCGGTTACATTGAACTGATATATATATATTACTATCACTTTACTACAATTATTTCAATGAAAATATATGTCCAACATAAACTTCAACAAAAAACTGCAAAAAAAAAGGACCAATTCTCTCCTCGTTAACTGTCCTTACAAAGGGAATAAAAAGAATCTACACAATTCCCTTACCTGTAAGTGAAACTTCCTTTTTGAGATTAATGATCAGATGAGGGAAAATGGTATCAACGAACCGCTTATGGTCGAGAATGTTTTTGTGGTTGGTTAAATTAAGTCTAACCTATTATGCTGTTCATATGTTCTTTGTTTGTAAGTTTACTTGTTTTATTTTGTAATAAGTTAAGTACCGTTTTGATGTCTGTAAATCTTAATACAGTGTTTTTTATTATAGATAAATTATCTCGTTTCAGACACCTCACACGCATACGTGTAACAATACGTTCCTGTAATCAAGGTTTAGTAACAACAAATCTTCGATGACACAGTGAGCAGAATATATACCTCAACAGAGCGAACAAGATAAAAAAAAAACTCTCACTTCACTCGAAAGAGTCTACTCGTCCAATAATATAATTAACCTACATCTTCATTAATTGATAACATTAACTCGACCACACAAACATAATAAGCCAACTACGCACACTATTCTGTATTATAAACAACAAAAGCCTTCGATGACAAACATTAATCAGAATATAATTAATACCAATCAAAAAGAAATTATAATAATAATTACAATAATAATTATTATTTTAGGAGTAGTCAATCTTTGAAGTTGTCATTAAGTTATCTTTTTTAAAAAAAAACATATTCTTTTCTCTATAAATGACTTTACTTTCGTTTCTTATCGTTATCTTGCCTTCAATACAATGTCAACGCTAAGGAACACGAATCATAAGACAATTTAGAGCATAGTCTTTGGTTACATTTAATTATGGCAAGGCTATATCTATTCACTATCCAGCACACTCAGTGGTGAAGCCTCTATCTGTGTGGTTATAAGACTACTACTTGTTCTACCACCAGGGATTGCTAAACTATTCCTATAAAAACTTACTGTAATAGTTTTTCACTCTATACAACACTTTAGACCATGCCACCGCAATTGTTCCCACCTTCGCGACCTCAATATTTATTATACCGTTATATATCTTAGATCAATTTTCCCCTAACACGTCGACCCAATTTTATCATTTAATTTTTTTATTGTTTTTCTCCGATAAATATTTCTAAGTATATATTCAAATTGTATTATATTAATTAATATATACCAATATATATATACATATAACTATATAATACTAAACATATATATATTATATATATATTATGTCCTCATAACTTACCCTATAGCTATTATATATATATATATATTTATATATTATTATATATAATAATATAATACTATTATTAATAGATAATATACCAACGACTTACTTATATTATTTATAACACCATTTATATAATTTATAAACACCACCCATGAGGTAAATCAATCTTATTACAATATTATACTATAATATCTTTGTATATATCTACACTATCTAATAGTAATAGTGTATATATAAAGATACCATTTATGTAACATACACAAACCTTATAAAAAAACTTATAAATAAGCAGTGGTTGACGAGAATAGACATTTCTAGTAGCGATTTTTTGATTTCTGAGCTCAAATTTTTATCACTCACACGAGCACCAACTTATTACTGGAGTTCAAAACGGAATCAACTTATTAAGGGCGACTTTCTCTATTGATATCTTCAATATTTATAGTTTTTATAATTATAAACTAATTTACACAGACATACTTTTATGCTTCCAGAGCTTTTTAAAACGTTAACTTACCTTTGGAGCAACTTAGCATAATATGTATAAATTAATGTATTTTAATAAATTAATTTTAATTAATTTAATTAATTATTATTTTTTTTTAATAATAAAATTTTAATTTAATAAATATATATAATTTTATACATACATATAAATTGTTAAATATATATATATCATATATATATAGTATATATATATATTAATTATATATATATTATATAATTAAATATATAATTAATATATATATATAATATATATATATATATATATATATATATATATATATATATATATTATATATATATTATATATATATATTATAATATATAATAATATAAAAAAAAAGTGATTTTAAAGTAAAATATTAAAAGGGTAGGGAAATCGCTACAAAAGATATTTTTACAAACAAAGATCGGGGCAGGACGGTCTCTTGAAAAAAATCAAAATTTCACGTTATGAAAATTTAACAAAAGTTTTAATTTTGATTTTTATATATAATCCTTATATATTTTTAAATTATATAATTCTTACTGTTCTCTCTTTTTTTATGTAACGTATATATAATAAGTTTCCATTTCTTTTTTAAAAAAAAAAAAAAAAAAAAAAAAAAAAAAAAAAAAAAAAAAAAAAAAAAAAAAACTTGTGTAAGTTTAAAAGGAACGTTCCTTTTGATATATTGAACAATCTTTATTTCAAATCACGATTTTTGTTGACAAAATGTCGTCGAGTAACCAGAAAATTTCGGCTGGCAATTATATACATTATATATCTAAACTTTAATATTAATATAAAATTATTCTTATTTTCAACTTTTACAGATATTTATATACTTATCAAACTTTAATTTTTTCTAGTTAACTATATTTGAAATGACAATTTGCTGTTTTTTAAATTTTAATATTTTTCTACATTTTACTTTCCCATTTTCGATTGAGCATTTTTGTTCATTTTCATTTTTATTTTTTCCTTGACGTTTTACTTTTTTGGTTTAAAAAATAAGTTTTTACATTTAAAGTGTGTGAGTTTAAAGTTTGTATGTTTAAAAAAATAAACAAAAAATTAGTGTACATGGCGTTGTTTGAAAAGGATGCTTGACGATTTTAAAACTTTTGGTTACGCCGAAAAAGAGTTAAAGTTCTTTTCTGTTCTCTCTTTTTTTATGCGTATATATAACAAGATCCATTTTTCTTTTTTCTTTTAAAAAAAAAAAAAAAAAAAAAAAAAAAAAAAAAAAAAAAAAAAAAAAGACAAACTTGCCAGAACTCTTAGAAAAGAGAACCTTCCTTTCGATGTATTAACAAATTCTTTATTATTTTCGCCAAGACTAATCTATGGAGAATTTTGTTGACAAAATGTCGTCGAGTAACCAGAAAATTTCGGCTGGCAATTATATACATTATATATCTAAACTTTAATATTAATAAAAAATTCTTCTTATTTTTCATTGACGATGCAACAATATTATACTTATCAACTTTAATTTTTAGTAACTATATTTTAAATGACAATTTGCTGTTTTTTTAAATTTTAATATTTTTCTACATTTTACTTTCCCATTTTCGATTGAGCATTTTTGTTCATTTTCATTTTTATTTTTTCCGACTTGACGTTTTACTTTTATTTATTTTTAATTTTTCCCAATTTAGCGTTTTGCTTACTTATAGCTCTATAATATGTTTTTACATATGAAGTGTGCGTGTTTAAAGGATTTGTATGTTTAAAAAATTAAAAAAAAAAAAGTGGTTTATGGTGTTGTTTACTATGAATGTTGACAATATTAATTCATTTTTCTCCGAAAAAGAGTAGATAAAAAGAAAGTTTAAAACTCATGAATCTCATTCCTATGCATTAAAACTGGACCCCTAATTTTAAGCCGAGGTAAAAAAGTGATTTGAAAGTTCATTAGCGCGGATATTTGAAATTCGGTAATGGAAACCAAATAACAAATAAGCGTAGGCCAACCGGATTAATTCAAATCTTTGCGGACTAATCTGTAAGAAACATTATGACTTTATATAAATTTAGCAGAAGCCTACTATCAACAGGGACGTTCTGCTGGGCAGACTCAGAGAATTAATTATATAAACATTAGTTCTCATAAAATGAAATAATGAACGAATCAAAAAACTGAATTTTTTTTCTACACATCTGCAAGGAAAGAAGGGGTGACCAAGGTCATTAGTGGGGATATCCTAACGGTTTGTTAAGAAAGCTTAACACAATTAACATACCTATGCAAAAATCCTATGAATAACATATAAAGAAGTGAAAAAAATGGTGATTCCTTCCCTGATCAAAAAACAAAAAGCATCAAAGGGAACCTACTAGAAATGGTGGTTACTTCCAAAAGAGTAATGACACCCTAAAAAAGGAAAGTGAAATCCGTTTGATGGATAGACTATTCATTATTACTTTAATACTGCATTTTTAAATTACTCTTGTAGAAACTTCAATGTTGGAACTCGGGAACGCAAGCTAAATTGGACGGAGTTCTTTAAACAAGCAGTATGAATGAAAAAGTGGAAGCGTCGATTGTGACCGCTCATTTTATACGAACGGAAAAATTGACAATGCGGTTGACAACGAGTGATTAATTGAAAAAACATTAATTTGAATTACTAATGTTATAATTATAAATTTAATGTCAAAAGATAGCAAATTTAAAACTATATATTACATAAATAATTCATTGAATGAATTAATGTAAATTTGTTGTAAAAATCATTAGAAGTTTACAATAGAAACTTTTAGCAACAATCACATGTTTAATACAGAAATTTATTCACATAGAAAATTAAATAATAAATTTAACTTTTAATTTGTATATAATTATCTATTCAGATAATATTCAAAAAGATTCAGTACATTATTCTGATTCTTTTGATATTAAATTCGAGTGTAAGGCAAATAGAAAACATAAAACGTTGAAATTTCAACTTATTTCCTGTGTATAATTAAAAAAATTTAATGTCAAAAGATAGCAAATTTAAAAATATATGTTACATAAATAATTCATTGAATGAATTAATGTAAATTTGTTGTAAAAATCATTAGAAGTTTACAATAGAAACTTTTAGCAACAATCACATGTTTAATACGCGTGAAATTTATTCACATAGAAAATTAAATAATAAATTTAACTTTTTAATTAGATATAATTATCTATTCAGATAATATTCAAAAGATTCAGTACATTATTCTGATTCTTTTGATATTAAATTCGAGTTTGTAAGGCAAATAGAAAACATAAAACGTTGAAATTTCAACTTGGAAAGAATGAGAGGTCAAATGACCTTAAATTTTTTGACCTTCTCGTTCAGAAAGGTCAATTATATTTATACAATCAGAAGATGGATATGTGAAGATCAATTTGACATATTAACCAAATCCGACACTCTTTAAGTACCGGTTAATAAGGAGGGGGGGGGAAACTTTCAAATAGGAAAATTTCCAAAATTTGAAAGCCTATTTTAACAAGTGATTTAATATGTTTATAATTAAGGAACTATAACTTTGATCAATGTCAAAGTTTAACAAAATATAGCCCCATATTCCTAGCACAACTGAGGAAAATTTGAGACCTTAAAATTTTGGCAAAGGAAAGATATCCGTATGCCGGTTACTTATACCAGTTTTTTACATTAAGAAATTGGGAGCAAAAGGTTCTGTGTAAATATATATATATATATATATATATATATATATATATATATATATATATATATATATATATATATATATATATATATATATATATATATATATATATATATATATATATATATATATATATATATATATATATATATATATATATATATATATATATATATATATATATATATATATATATATATATATATTGAAATTTACATAATTTTTGGTTGAAACTTGGTATAGTTGTTGTTCGGGATGTAAATAAAAGGAATATGCAAGAAATTTTCTTCAAATATGAAGGGTTACAGGTAACCCAGGAGTCTCAAACTTGAGACTTTTACTATTCAAAGGGAGAAGGATCAATATTGTAATTTTCAAGGGCGTAGCCCAATTATAAAGGATAATTTACTCATATGATTTTTTTTTACGGTACTTTAATTTTTTGGTTTTCAAAACTGATACCGGATCAAAGAGCAGTTTTATGTTAATAAATTTTAATTTTTATATATATGTTGATTATTAAAATTAATATTTACAAAATTTTATTAGGAAAAATGATGACTAATGTAATCCCGATCTCCTCAACCACGATTCCAGGTCAACCACTCGCGAATACAATCATCAAAACCCAACAGGAAATATTGGCCACAAGTGGCGAATGAAGTAATTTAAAATAAATTACGACAATTAGGTTAAGTTAGGTTAGGTTACTTTGTAAGTATAATTTCATTATCTATCGATTGATGTATCTAATAAACCCTTAAAAACGTCGTCCAGGGTTTTAAACTTTAAAGGTTCATTTTTATTTCAATTAAGATTTAGGGGGAGGCAAGTGCCCCCCCCCCTCTGTATACACGCATATATATATAGATATATATATATATATATATATATATATATATATATATATATATATATATATATATATATATATATATATATATAGATATGTGACTGTATATATATATAACACTCCATTATAACTTGCATAAAAAAATTTTGATTTATATTCTTACTTATGCTAAGATTTGCGCGAGCAAAAAATTTTATATAGTCAAATAAATCGCTCTCTTAGCCCGCGTCCTGTTGAGATACACACTTGAGTCAGATTAAAATTTCATCAATAAAAGAGTACAGAAGAAATATATCTCACTCAAGATATACTCTCTCCAGAGCTCCTCCAAACTTCAAACACAACTTTCGGCAAGAGGTAAATTTCAAGGAAGGGCTGCGACTCTGAATTTCAATCACAAATTCTCGCTAAAAGAAGAGTCAAGCAAGTGTGGTAAACGCGCTGGAAAGTCCGTGACTAATTCCTTGAAAGTATCTCAGCAGAAAGTATCTCAGAAGGGACTTTTGTTACCTCTTTACTTATGTTGAATAATACCTCATTCAAAATATGAATCTTTAAATGACACCCATCCTCTTATATAGGGTGCTTGCTCTTAAAAGAACCCACGAACTTAGCAAGTCCTACCCTTTATAATTGGTGAACCCGGAGGAAAACACACAGAACTTCCTTCTGAAAACCAAGAAAAAACAAACAAAATGAAAGAAAAAGAAGAAGCTACAATAGTAGCAAATTTAATCAGAACTCAGAAGATGACCAAACAAACGACATTCATCATTGAGCTTTCATTTTCAGTTTTAATTAATTTTTTTGGGTTATGGTTTCATCTTTCCCCAACTCTCACAGTTCAAGGTTATTGTCCAGATGCTGTAACTTCTTCTAGTATGGATTTCTTCAGCTCGTGAGTTTGATTACTGGGCGGCTCTGATGCCCCAGTTATATGATCTGATTCCATTTTCAAATTCCTAA
>JABUQX010028353.1:12500-20935 GCA_015478945.1 Trachelipus rathkii | reverse complement strand
CTCGTACATACATCAATATTAAAAAAAAACTGAACATGTTATCTCGGACTTCGCTCACTTTCATATCAGGCGATTAAATTTAACAATTTTACGGTAGATGATCTTAGTAATTCATATAAATTCTTCCCATTTTTATTTGAATTTAATATTTGTCCTTCCACATTTATATATATATATATATAGTATATAATATTATATATATATATAATATATTTATATTAATTACTATATATTATACTATAGTATATATATCATATATATATATAGCTATATATATATATATTATATATATTATATATACTATATAAGAATAATTTATTTTTGTTTGGCCCCCCCGAAAAAAATTCTGATACGCCACTGATTATATATATATATATATATATATATATATATATATATTATATAATATTTTTTTATATATACACTATATTTTTTTTTTTTTTTATAAATCATATATATAATATACTATATATATATATATATATCTATATATATATTATATAATATATTATATATATTATATATATACTATAGTATATATATATAATATATATATATATATATATTTAAATTATATATATATATATATATATATATAGATATAATTATATATATATATATATATATATAATAGTATATATATATTTATATATTATAATTAAATATATAATAATATAATATATATATATTATATATATATATATATATATATTTTAGATAATATATTTTTTATAATATTTAGTATATATATTATTCTAACTATATTATAAATAATATATATACTATATTATATATATAATATATATATATATATATATTATATATTATATTATATATATAATATATATGTATATATTCCTTTTGGAACGCTATTACTTATTAATTTGTATGAGTTGCTGCTGAAACTAGAATTCAATTCAATATTTAAGTTTAATTTAAAACAAAGTAATATTAAACATTAAGGCTTTAAGTTGTTTTAATCGTGTACAGTTCCTTACCTTTTCTTCATCTTTGCCGAAAATTTAGCATTGTTGGTTCTAGTTGGTCCTTGTTGGTTCTTATAGGTCCTTGTTCGTCCTTGTTAATTCTTGTTGGTAATTGTTCGTCCTTGTTGATCCTTGTTGGTCCTTGTTGGTTCTTGTTGGTCTTTAATGGTCGTTGTGTTCTTGTTGGTCCTTGTTGGCCCTTGCTGGTTCTTGTTGGTCTTTATTGGCCCTTGTTAGTTCTTGTTGGTTCTTGTTGGTCCTTGCTGGTTCCTGTTGGTCTTTATTGGTCCTTGCTAGTTCTTGTTGGTCCTTGTTGTTCCTTGCTGGTTCCTGTTGGTCTTTATAGGTCCTTGTTAGTTCTTGTTGGTCCTTGTTTCTGTATCGGTCCTTTGCAAATGGAAACAAGAGTCAATAGAAATTTAAAGCATTTCTTTTAAGAATCTAAAACATTACAAATTGATTTAAGTATCTAACAAAAGATCATTATTATTTCTTTAAGGGCAAGATCCAATCTGGAGCCTGGGACGGGCCCCAGTTTTCACCCCACCTAAAACTGGACATAAAATTCGGAATTATCAGCCGATTTTGACTCTATACATAAACACCAAAATGTAGCTTTTTTTGCACTCTTAAACGTTGATTTCCGGGTGTTTTTCTATGTCCTGTAGTCATTCTTTCAGAATTTTCAATTTCAAAACCCATGTTTTTTGACATTCTTCAAAACTTCTTCCAGAATTTTTTCACGAAATGACTTCAAACTTAGAAAATAATGCATAGAATAGGACTATTAATGTAAAAAAATACAGAAAGTACATTTTTCGATTTTGTTGAGCTTTATCTCAGCAGTTGTACAATTTCCAAACCCCATTTTTTTTTTTATTTGAAATGAAAAATTGCCGATAATATTTTTTTCTGTTCGGGCGAACTGGATAAAATTTCAGGTTATGAAGTCAGGGGAGAATGCAAACATTTTATTACTTCAAATCATTTTCTATATTATATGCCATTAGTTTTTGATTTGATTCTTGGAACTAATTTTCAAAAAAAAAAAAATTCGAAAAGTTTTTTTAAAAATTCTCTTTTGAGATATACACTAGAAATATTATCTAAGCTAAAAAAGAGTGCAATTCGTGCCCATACAGTATGCCCGGAAAATATTCATCCATTCGCCATAGAACGAAACAGAAAAAAAATTATTCAGCAATTTTCATTTCAAAATCAAAAAAAAAATGGGTTTGGAATTGGACAACGCTGAGCACAAAAACTCAAAAAACCGAAAACAAAAAAACAAAGTTTAATAGCCATTTCTCAGTTAATTTATTTTCATGCATAATTTCAATTTTGAACGTCCATTCGGAAAAGAATTCTGGAAGAAGTTTAAGAATGTCCAAAAACATGAAAACTGAATAAATTGAAAATTCTGAAGCAATGACTACAAGACACAGAAAAAACACCGCGAAATCAAACGTTTATAGGTGCAAAAAAAGCTACATTGTTTGGGTGTTTATAGTAGCAAATCGGCTGAATAATTCTAATTTTATGCCATTGTTATGTTGGGGGTTTTTATATATTTTATTCCATCATTGGGAATCTTGCCCTTAAAATGTCTTAGAGCATTAAGCCGTTTTCGTCTTTGGCAATATTCCTTACGAATACTTACGAAAAAATAAGTACGTCTCTCAAAAAACGTTCGTCTTTGTCAAATTTAAAAAATTTGAGAACTCATTCTCACGACAACGTAAGAATCTTGAAAACTCCGTAAGACCTTACTATTTCGCTGATCTTACCGAGAAAATGTCTATATCTATTACGAAAAATGTACAACAAAGAAATCATGCAGAAAGCGTAGCAGCATTGAAATTTATTTTCTTGAAATTTCTTTTATTTTATTTTTTAAACAATATAATCAATTTAAATGACTTTAAGATAAGACAGAATTGTGTCAAGTTATTTGCGTGATATATTCACAATTCTTAATTAATCCTTTAATATTATCATTAAAAAATGCAATTGATAATTCTTTCAATACGTGGATAGGCCCGTTTTAGATTTGCTGACACCTGAAGAATGCTTCAGTTGAATAAAAATGTTCTAACTTTCAGCTTTTAACAGATTATTGATGAAACATCTGTATACATTGATAGCACTATTCATTTGTTTTTTGCTCGTAACAAATATCTACTAATATATATATATATATATATATATATATATTAATATATAATATATATATATATAATAATAGTATATATATATAATATATATATATATATATGTATATTACATAAACTTATACATAAATAAATTATCTATAGAGAGTGTCAGAGAGAACGAGACGGGACCGGGGAGACCAGCTGATACAACGGCCTCGGAGGACAGAGAGACATCAAGAGAGAGAGGGATATCTCCCCACGAAGGACATCCCATTCCAAACACCTGATTATGATTTTTGATTAATTGTTGCTGTTAAACAAGATTATATATAAGAATAAGAATTCCATTCTAGGTTTTGGTCACTTTGGCACGAAAACCGTTTCATTAAAATGCGTAAGATTTTATCTTATCGAGCGTAAGACAAAATGCCAAAACGAAAACGGCTTTAATAAAAAAATTTGGATGATGAGTTTTCTATTGGGGATCTCAATCCATACAAGTAATTATAATATTTTATAATATTTTAAACAAAGGTCATTAATATTTCTATAAATCCCTGCAGCATAATAAAATTTTGCAAATTTTGCAAAATAAGTTTTAAATTATTATAAAGTGCGTAATATTTATTTTTCTACGGGAAAATACATGGTTTTGAAAATTTTCGCATGGTCCTGAACAACTAAGCTTCACCTCGTCTTAAGGGAGTTGCAACTCACAATTTTTTTCATTATTATATTTCTATTCTTCTTAATAAGATGTAGTTTTTTTTTGTAGTGATATGAGCCCGGACGATTTTTTTTTTACTTCACCACCACTCAGGGCCAGCGCCCTTTTCAAGGAGGACGAAGAAAATAACGGATATTTGAAAATGCAATCTGAATTACTGGAAATAGTTTTGCTTTGATAAATAGTTTTCTTTCTTTTTTAATTTCTTAAACATTCACTGTCTTAATTCTAATTTTTATTTGTTAAACATCACCTCTCATCCTTTATACCTCATAACTTATTTATATTCTTCTATTGTCCTATTCCAAGGTAACCCTACTCTATTCCCTCTTAATCTTTCTATCCTCAGGTTTCAATCAAAGGCAGACATTGTATTTATGATCTCAGCCACCTTCTCTCTTCTCTTATCTTTAATTTGCAGTCATACTATATATATATATATATATATACTATAATATATTATATATACATATAATATCTAATTTCTATATATATATATAATAAAATATATATATATATATATATTAGTATATAATATATATAATATATATATATATCTATATATAATATATCATTGCCATGCTATTAATATATTCTCACAAATAATCTCAATCGAAATCAGAAAGCATATATCAATACAATATATAGTATATAGTATATATATATATATACTATATATATATAATATATATATATAATATATTTATAAAAAGATAATATATATATATTATAGTATATACTATATATATATATACTATAACTATATATATATAATTAAATATATATAAATATATTATATATATATAATATATAGTATTATATATATATATATATATATATAATATATCTAAGTATTAATATAATATATATATATATTATATATATATATTATATATATAATAAGTATATATATATATATATATATAAGTATAATATATATAATATATATAATATATATAGTACTGTTATATAAGTGTGTGGTGTGTGGTGTGCTGTGTTGTGCATAGACCTCAATTACTGTTACTTGCATCACCAACATTGTTACCTTTGCGTATTTGAATTAGACGAATAAGACGCAAGCCATAATTTAATATGGGAGGCAAATCCCTTATTGGAATTTTTTACTTCTTATTTCATTATTGTGATGAGGAAAACTATATTAAAGCAGAAAAATTGTAGGCTATTTTTATCAAAACATTTTCTAAAGTTTAGGTTTTATTTAAGTTTTACTTTTTGATTTTCGAAATTTTGAAATGAAATAACTTAAAAAAAAAATAATTTCAAGAACATTTAAAATACTTAAAAAAAATGATAATTTTTTTTTGAATGTAACGTTATTCTGAAATAATAAATAAATAAATGAATAAAATTATACATATGTACAGCTGGAGCAATTAGTCCTGACAGTTTTCTTTCAATATTAATTATTTGAAATTTATTTGGCAACCATGATTGCAAACTATAGTGTTGCCATGACAACGTGAGTTGCTAGGTAAGCTTTATTCTTTATTGTCATGGCAACACAATAGTTTTCATCATGGTTGCCAACATAAATTCAAATAATTAAAATATTTGAAAAGAAAAACTGTTCAGGAATCTAATTTCCCAGCTGCTACGTTTCCTATCATATCTATCTAATCTAATCTATCTATCCTATCTATCTATCTATCCTATCTATCTAATATCTAATCTATCTATCTATCTTATCTATATAATATATATAAATATATATATATATATAATATATATATATATATATATATAAATATATATATATATATATATATATATATATATATTATATATATATATATATATTATATATATAAAAAAAAATATCTAATTTTCTAAACATAAAAATTATAATATATATAGATATATATATATATCGTATATATCTATATATAGTATATATAGTATTATATATATATATAATATATATTAATATAATATATGCAACAAATTTCTAAAAAAGGTGAGACATTACCTTGTGGCAATTAATAGTATTAAAATTGGAAATTTAGGAAGTTTTTTTTTTCTTTTCATATTGAAAGGGAAAAAAAACTATCTAGAATATTTTTATTAATTAAAAAAAAATGGAAGATTTCTAAGTAATAAATTGAAGTCTATTCAAAATTTATATTTTGTTATAAAAAAATATTTATTTGAACATTTAATATTTAATATATGACAAGCAACGATGCTACGCATCTCCTGCTCCTAACGGAGCAAGCTTCTCCATTGAGCACGGGCTACGCCCGCATTGGTGGCTTGGGCTCACTCCGCTCGCTACGCTCGCGACGTTCGCCAAGACAAAACAGGGCAGAAAACCATGCGGTGGGCTCACTTCGCTCGCTACCTCGCTTACGTTCCCCGTGGTCATACCTGCGGAAAAAAACAACACGAACATATTAAGATGATGACAACAGACAAATAGTCTTTCGTATAATCTAGGCTCGTAGGAAAAACTTCCCCGACATATAAGCAGAAGAAACAGGACAGATATTTCTCGATAAAATAAGGGTCTCGTAAAAATTTTCCCGACATATGTGAGGACTGAAGCATGCAATATCTAATATTTACTCGTCATGGCTGAATGACTCATTTCAAATTGCTACGCCTACCTGGCATTGTCATTTGAAATGCCTTTCTAACGGCATGTCATGCATGGCAGGGCATGGTCATTGCAACTGGCTATGGGCATGCCATGGCAGCCATGGCATGGGCGTGGGCATGCGATGGCATGTGCATGGCATGGCGTCATGGGCATGGCATGCATTTGTGAAAGGGCATGGGCATTGCTATATGGGCACTGTGCAATTTGTTCGAAGTGTATGAGCGAGAGCAACCCCTCGCCATTGCGATTGGAGACTGCTTTTGGTCATTCAAAAAACCATTCAAAACAAAATGGTGCTCAAAACATCATTCAACAAATTGAACACGAAACCGGAAGACTTTTTTGCAAGTTTTAAATTAATAGATATAAGATAATAATCAAACAAATCAAATCAAAAATACTTTATCTCTCAATAAATATACAAAGTTATGATTACCATAAATAGATTAATACAAAGACAATATATATATTGAGAAAAGACACTAGGGGAACGTCGTCCATTGAGCATAATAATAATATAATATAATAATAATAATATAATAATAATAATCATATAATAATAATAAATATATAATTAATAATAATTCAAAATAATAATAATAATAATAATATAATAATAATAATATTAATAATATATAAATAGTAATAAGAAATAATAATGAATAATAATAATAAATAGATAATTAATAATATAATAATAATAATTAATAATAATAATAATAAAAAAAAATAATAGAACCTCTAGTTTGATAATAATGAACAAACATTTCCTGTATTCTGAAAAATGTTGTATACTGCACGCTTTTTATGGAAGTTCTTTTAATTACTATATAAATTTTAAAATTATTCTTTTCTATTGTGAATACGCTTATATTGTCAAGTGAATATAAGATACCGATATAATCTAATAAATTTCCCAATATATATATATATATATAGTTAATATATACTATATATAATATATATATATTATATATATATATAATTAAATATATTAATATATATATTATATATAAGATATATATTTATACTAATATATATATATATTATATATATATATATATATATTTATATATAAATGTGCTGTGTATGCCTCGAGTGGCAGGAGTGTTTGGGATATTATCATCCTTTCTTACTTCCTCCACTGCAACAAAGGTAGTTGTTGATAGTTCTTTGAAGTCTAGCGTAATTACTTTCATTTATACAGCTTCTGTGACTGAAAATATAAACAGGTGCATAACTTATTGCAGCCTTCCTCCGTCGGATAAGCTACGGCTTCTTCGCTCTGACACATGCTTTGATGATGCTAAGTACTCGCTGGGGTTAATTAAACCAGCAAGCATAAATCAGATTACAACCCTCTTAGTTTTTAACTACCTTTACAGAGGTACGAGTTATAAAAGCTATTTGTTTTTGTTTCATAGTTTTATAAACTTCTTTAAATAATAATTATGATTATAATATATATATATAATAATACTTAGTATACTATAGCTTACTATAAATATTATTATAGTATATCATTATATTCATATAGTATATATATAATATTATAAAGCGTCGCTGACTAAAAGTCAAGATTATAATTAATTTTTTAAGCAATATTGCGTAATTTTCACAGTTACTTGGGCTCCAGTTAATTGACATCGGCAGTCGAAGAAGAGAGACAAGAGGACGAGAGAGAAACGAGGTCAAGTAATGAGACTGCAAGAGCACCGAGGACATAGACAGAAGAATGAGGCGGTACCGAGAAAAAACGCAGAGTAGAGGAGAGAGAGATGCGTCAAATAGATTAGCAGAGATCGACATATGAGGTAGATGACACGAGAGAAGATTAGATTATAGTGAAGACGTTTATAATCGGAACCAGAAATACAAGATATTAACAGTAAAAAATTATGATATAAAATATGAGAGAGAAGGAGAGAAGAGACGAGAGAAGAGAAGAAGGA
>JABUQX010028353.1:5000-7500 GCA_015478945.1 Trachelipus rathkii | reverse complement strand
TCCTGCATCATTATAAGCGAATGTGTTTATTAAAGGTTCATGTAATTATCTGGCTTATCATTTCTTGGAATTTAAAAATATATTTCGTTGAAATTCTAATTTTTAATTTCTCATTTCTTAGAAATTTTGCCCTTGAGTTTATTTTTCTCATTCCTATTTACATATTTTTTTATGAAAAGTTCAAAATTTATCTTATCTTATCTAGATTTGATTCTTTGTTCTAATCTTACCGCGATCTACACAATACTTGTTTTGCTTCTCTTTAAAAGTAAGAAAATTTATTTGTAAGTACCAAATTTGTAAAATATTTGACAAGTTTGAGACGTTTTCTAGAGACTTTTGGGTGTGTGTTATGTACACTGGAAAATTGAAAAAATATTTTTTAATTTAAGTAACAAGTAAATTATCTGTCTCTAATTATAGTACTGAATATAAGAATTACTTAATATTTTCGGCAGAAATCTAATTAGGAGCGTTTTTAAATCATTGAAAATCCATATAAGCTGAAGGTTAGTTAGGTTAGGTATAGGTTAGTTAGTTAGTTATTATATATATATACTTATATATATAGATATATATATATAGATATATATATAATTATATATATAATATATATATATATATATATATATATAATATATATATATATAGGTGGGAGGGTTAACATTGGTTAAAACCATGGTTTAAACCATGGTTTTAACCACATAAAAAACCAATGGTTTAAAACATAAAAAAACCATGCATAAAATATTTAAAAAATAGTAAAATATTATGGTATTCTTTAGCATGTTGATATGGTTTCTCAATTTTTCAATCGAAGAGTAACTAAAAGGCAATAAAATTTTTCTGCTGATATTATATTATGTGAAAGATTATAAAATATATATATATATAATATATTATATATATATATTATATATATATATATATATATATATAATATATAATATATATCATATATATTATAGTTATATAATATATATATAATATATAATATATATAATATATATATATTATATATAATATATATAATATATAATATAATATTATTATATATATATAATATATAATATTATATATATATAAAATATATATAATATAGTATATAATATGTAAATTTTAAGGCATGTTTAAAACATGAATCTTGTTTCGAGCACTTGGAAATTTTTTCTACACATCGATGCCACATTTCAAAGTTTAATTAATAAAACTCATGTGTCGGAGTGTGGCACAGCACTTAACCACGTAGAAGGCAAATGACTGCTAAAACTAAGTTGATGCTGTTTATATTGAAAAATATGAACATGGAGCTAGAACAGCTTCAATCCACCACTCAAACAGCACAAGACTTTAAGCAAAAGTAAAAAAGGAACGATGTATCATCAGGCTGTAACGAAAGCTCACTAATTGGCGTATATTTCTAACCCAAGATTTCAAGACCGCAAGTACTTACCAAGGATGATATATCAAAAGCAATGCTAATTTATCGAAAAATAGAGTTACCTGAATGAAGCCCATTTGTATACAATTCAGAGAACTTCTCTCCTATTTCATGAAAAGTTACCTATTTGATGAGTCTCTGTTTCAGCAGTGACTCCTCCATCTTGGTACAACTCTCAAAGAAAAATTAGATGAGAAGCGTTATATATAAAAATAGTAAGCATATTTTCAGCAACTTCATCAAATGCTAATATTGAAAGGGTATTTACAACTTTCGGACTTGTGCATAGCAACATTAGAAATAAGTTGGGAACAGCTAAAGCAAAAAATTAGTTTTTTTGTATAAAATTCTTAATGATAATGTCAGTTTCGACTTTTAATGATGAATCTCTCTCTCTCTCTCTCTCTCTCTCTCTCTCTCTCTTCTCTCTCTTCTCTCTCTCTCTCTCTCTCTCTCTCTCTCTCTCTCTCTCTCTCTCTCTCTTTTTTCTCTCTCTTCTCTCCTCTCACTCTATATATAATATATATATAATATATATATATATATATATATATATATATATATATATATGTATATATATATATAATATAATATTATATTAATATATATATATATATAATATAATATATATATATATATATATTAATTTTATATATATATAAACTCCAGTATTCAAATATTAAAAAAGGTAAATAAGAATTATTTTTATATTCATTATTTGGTTAATCTGAATAAACTTTCCTTATGCATTTGATTTTTCTGTGAAAATAGTAAGAATAACCTTTTATTAAGATAGAGTGTATAGTATTATTAATATACCCTCTTATTTTTAACTTTATGATTTATGTAAAACTCAAAAAAAATAAATAATAATTCTAATATAACCACGTTTACAGTTATCAAGAAAATATTGAAATTAAAAGCCTGAAGAAATCTATTAAGTAATTTTAAAATAGGTTAAGTCATGTGTCGGTTTTTATTTCAGATAAACAGTTTCCATAGTTGATTTTTGCTTTTTAAATCTAATTAAAACCAATAAAAGTGCATTAGAACAGCAGA
>JABUQX010028352.1:52500-62500 GCA_015478945.1 Trachelipus rathkii | reverse complement strand
CGAAAATCAATGTTATTATTATTATTATTATTATTATTATTATTATTATTATTATTATTATTATTATTATTATTATTATTATTATTATTATTATTATTATTATTATTATTATTATTATT
This sequence comes from Trachelipus rathkii, assembly GCA_015478945.1. Lineage (NCBI taxonomy): Eukaryota > Metazoa > Arthropoda > Malacostraca > Isopoda > Trachelipodidae > Trachelipus > Trachelipus rathkii. The sequence goes on along the minus strand of JABUQX010028352.1, from coordinate 62,381 downwards.
ATTATTATTATTATTATTATTATTATTATTATTTTTATTTCGATTTTATAACTTACAACAATTCGCAAAACAAACGTTGTACTTGAAAAAACATATCGCAAATGTAGATAACATTATGCTAGTAATATATTTATCGTATATATTCAATCCATTTTTTTTATTATTATTATCTTAATTTGAGAATAAAAAGCAGTACGATGGATCCAGACAGCAGCATTTAAAAAACTTTAATGACAAAATTACAACGTTTCGGAATACATCAGTTCCCATCATTTCCAATGCCGCTGTCTGGAGCCTTTGTGCTGCTTTTTATTTTCAAATTCAGATACCCTGCTTATAGAAACTGGATTGACTCTATACGACAAAGATATGGCAAAGCCACTGTAGGATCTCTCAGCCAATTGGAAAATCTACACTTTAAAAAGAAGAAACGCAAGCTTGACCTCGAATTCCTCAGGACATCCTGAAACGTTGTAATTTTGTCATTAAAGTATTTCCAATGCCGCTGTCTGGAGCCTTCGTGCTGCTTTTTATTCTCAAATTATATATATATATATATATATATATATATATATATATATATATATATATATATATATATATATATATATATATATATATATATATATATATATATATATATATATATATATATATTATTTATATATATATTATATATATCATATATATATAATATATATAAATATATATATATATAAGGAAAAAACGGAGTTGATGAAGATCTCTAGAGGAATGGAGATTCTTGTCATCGTGATAGAGGGAGAGAGGTTGAAGAAAGTGGGAAGATTTAAGTACCTGGGTGTTACTGTAAAGGTTTATGGAGAAATGGCTGGAGAGATTGAGGAAAGAATAGACAAATAGACAGGTTTTCGAGGGGTTTGGTTGTAAAGTTGTAAGGAATGCTAAAAAGCAGGCTTGTACCGAGTGATGTTAAGGTTTTGATATATGCGGAAATACTAAGACCTACTCTTGTATATGGGTCGAAAGCTTGGATCCTTACTACCAGAACAAAAAGGCAAAGTGGTGGCAGCAGATATGAGAGTACTGAAACTGATTGTTTGAATGACGAGAAGAGAGCGTAGAAGAAATTCGGAAATTAGGCATTAGCATGGAATAGAACCCAATGACTGGCTAATAGAGAGAAACCAGCTGAGGTGGTGCGGCCATGTCCGAAGAAAGAACGAGGAAAGAGATATCCTGCGAGATTTTATGGCTAACAGCCGGAAGGGAGAAGACCTGTTGGCTGACCAAGGATTAGGTGAAGGGATGGTGTTTCTGCGTCGATGACGAAGCGAGGAAGATCTATTGATTGGGTGGAAGAGGAGAGTCTTTCCCGAGACGGATTCTCACGAATGGAGAGCTTTGCATAGGATGAGGCTGTGCCCTATTCTCAGAGCTTGGTGAGAGGTGATTAAATATATATATATATATATATATATATATATTATATATACGATATATATATATATATATATATATATATATATATATATATATATATATATATATATATATATATATATATATATATATATATATATATATATATATATATATATATATCATATATAGTATATTGTAAAAATAGCTATGATCGCTATTAAATATATTTATTTATACAATTTGCCCTTTAGTTTATCAACACACGAGATAGTTTATATTTTTATTGAAAATTACACATATTAAAACCAATATAAAACATAATTAATAATACGAGCTTTCGTTCCCGATTTGTTAATGGAACCTTCTTCAAGTAAAGTATGATCTCTTTGTCGAGTCTGAGAATTCTTTGATGTTAATTTTCCAGAAATTTAATTTTGGTTGGTTATTTCTTTGTTCAGTTTTTTATAGTATTTTGTCATACTCATTAATGCATTTTGGATATAATCTAATTTTACTTCGCCTTCCTGTTTGTTGTAATTTTTTGTATTTTTTATGCAGTAGGACTCAACTAATCTTCTTTTTTGTTGGTCTTTTATATATATTAATGGTGTTGTTCTTTCTATGTCAATACTATGATTTGCGGATGTTCTATGGGCAGTGAGAGCCGAATTTCTATTGTCTTCTGCCAAGTCATTACGATGTTGCTTAGTTCTTCTATCAAAATCATTAGTTTCACCAACGTAAACCAAATCACAATTTTTGCATGGGATTGTATATATGCATTGAGTGCAGTTTTTTTCTATGTTTCTATGTGGTAGGAATATCTTTTTGAATGGTAGAGTATCAGATGATGTAATAGTAATGTTGTTTGGTAAAATGTTTTTTGTGTTTATACGGTGTGTTTGGGGAAGGGGGAGGTAAGATTTTTGAGATGTGTTGTTTTTTGTTTCTGGGTTATAATATTTCTTTTTTGCTTTGTTGAGGGATTTATTAATGATATAAAGAGGGTATGAGAGTTTTTTGAAGTTGGAATATAGAAAGTTAATTTCATTTTGTAGAAAGGGTGGGGAGCATATACGGAGTGCTCGAAGAAATAGAGAGGAAAGTATACCTATTTTTGTGTTGCGTGTATGAGAAGAAAACCAGTGTGTGTAATTGGGGTTAGAAGTGGGTTTTCTGTATATTGTGTACTGTAGATTTGTGTTATTATGCCATGAGATAAGAGTGTCTAAAAAAGGGAGGGTGTTATTGGAAGAAGATTCTAATGTAAATTTTATGTTGGGTATGAGGTTGTTGATACTATTTAAGATGTTGTGGGGGTTACTATTTTGTGGGATTGCAGTAAAAATGTCATCAACATACCTATACCAGATGATGTTATTGAAAGTAGGAAGAGGGAATATGTAATATAGTTCAAAAAGTTCCATGAAAATATTGGCAAGTGTAGGTGAGAGAGGTGAACCCATACTTAACCCTGTGTTTTGTTTGTAATATTTAGAGTTAAAATGGAAGAAGTTATGTTCTAGAGTTAAATGTATCAATTTTTTTAAAATAGGGAAGGGATGAGATAGAGTGATGTTTTTTTCCTTTATGTATCGTTCTAAAAGATTGAGAGTAAGAGGTACCGGGACAGATGTGAATAAAGAAATTACATCGAAGCTATGAAGTGTGTGTGTATTTGGATTAATGTTTTTTGTTTTTAGGATGAAGTCTTCAGAATTTTTTAGGTGTGTGTGTGATATGTTGTTTATTAGTGGTGATAGTTGTTTAGAAATCCATTGTGATAGTTTATAAGTTACAGAGTCTGTGTTAGAGATGATTGGACGTAGGGGTGTGTTTTGTTTATGCACCTTAGGTATACCGTAAAACTGTGATATTTTTGGTAATGTTGATTTTAATGATTCTTGTAATTGTGATTGTGAGAGAATTTTTTTAAGCTTACTGTTAAATTGGGCTTGTGAGTTGCCGATAGGGTTTTTTGTTAGTGGCGAATAGGTATTATTATCTGACAATAACTCACTGCATTTATTTATATAATCTGAACTATTAAGTATAACCATGTTATTGCCTTTATCCGAGCGAGTTACTATTATATGCTTATTTTTTGTGATTGATGACAGTGCTTTATAAAATAATAACGGGAACTTACGGTCATTTAATGTATTCTTGATGTTCGCAAGTAGAAAACCTTTGAGTAAATCCTTGTTGCACGTGATGTCTTTATCTGTATTTTTCCATCTTTCAAAGTTAAACATAAATTGGTTTATCGGATCCTCTTGTTCCAGGGCGAACGAGAGTCCGTAGCCTAAAAGGATACTTTCATATTTGTTTAGAACGTAATTTGAGTTGTTAATTATTTTTTCTGGAGTTGAATTTTTCGTCCATGCACTGTCATCGAATATTTTTTCGAACTTTCTATTTAATAATGCTATTTTTTTTTATCTATTATCAACTTTTTTCTATTATGTGCAAGGTTAAGTACTTCTGTGAATTGTTGAAGTGAGTTTGGGTAACTTGCGTACCATTGTTGTTGTAAATTTTTAAATTTTTCGTGACACTTTTTGAAAGCCAGTTTTATTTCGACTTTTATCTGTCTAATCTTGTTGATAAGTATATGTTTGTAGATATCGGTAAAGGGTTCATTGTTGTTCTTCTTTAATTGTTTTGGTATCAAAGTTTTTGGAATTACTAGATTGTTGAGGCACTTTTTGATAAATCTTAACTGTTCCTTTTTTATATTTGCGTTCACCATCTGTTTACTATATATTAAATATTTTCTTCGTGTGTGAAAGTTTAAGTTATTTAAGTTGTTACCGGGCATATACATATTTATTTGTAAATATAGCTATGATCGCTATTAAATATATTTATTTATACAATTTGCCCTTTAGTTTATCAACACAAAGAATTCTCAGACTCGACAAAGAGATCATACATTCTAAACACAATGGATTTCTAAACAACTATCACCACTAATAAACAACATATCACACACACACCTAAAAAATTCTGAAGACTTCATCCTAAAAACAAAAAACATTAATCCAAATACACACACACTTCATAGCTTCGATGTAATTTCTTTATTCACATCTGTCCCGGTACCTCTTACTCTCAATCTTTTAGAACGATACATAAAGGAAAAAAACATCACTCTATCTCATCCCTTCCCTATTTTAAAAAAATTGATACATTTAACTCTAGAACATAACTTCTTCCATTTTAACTCTAAATATTACAAACAAAACACAGGGTTAAGTATGGGTTCACCTCTCTCACCTACACTTGCCAATATTTTCATGGAACTTTTTGAACTATATTACATATTCCCTCTTCCTACTTTCAATAACATCATCTGGTATAGGTATGTTGATGACATTTTTACTGCAATCCCACAAAATAGTAACCCCCACAACATCTTAAATAGTATCAAGAACCTCATACCCAACATAAAATTCACATTAGAATCTTCTTCCAATAACACCCTCCCTTTTTTAGACACTCTTATCTCATGGCATAATAACACAAATCTACAGTACACAATATACAGAAAACCCACTTCTAACCCCAATTACACACACTGGTTTTCTTCTCATACACGCAACACAAAAATAGGTATACTTTCCTCTCTATTTCTTCGAGCACTCCGTATATGCTCCCCACCCTTTCTACAAAATGAAATTAACTTTCTATATTCCAACTTCAAAAAACTTTCATACCCTCTTTATATCATTAATAAATCCCTCAACAAAGCAAAAAAGAAATATTATAACCCAGAAACAAAAAACAACACATCTCAAAAATCTTACCTCCCCCTTCCCCAAACACACCGTATAAACACAAAAAACATTTTACCAAACAACATTACTATTACATCATCTGATACTCTACCATTCAAAAAGATATTCCTACCACATAGAAACATAGAAAAAAACTGCACTCAAATGCATATATACAATCCCATGCAAAAATTGTGATTTGGTTTACGTTGGTGAAACTAATGATTTTGATAGAAGAACTAAGCAACATCGTAATGACTTGGCAGAAGACAATAGAAATTCGGCTCTCACTGCCCATAGAACATCCGCAAATCATAGTATTGACATAGAAAGAACAACACCATTAATATATATAAAGGACCAACAAAAAAGAAGATTAGTTGAGTCCTACTGCATAAAAAATACAAAAAATTACAAAAATATGACCATACTAAAATTAGATTATATCCAAAATGCATTAATGAGTATGACAAAATACTATAAAAAGCTGAACAAAGAAATAACCAACCAAAATTAAATTTCTGGAAAATTAACATCAAAGAATTCTCAGACTCGACAAAGAGATCATACTTTACTTGAAGAAGGTTCCATTAACAAATCGGGAACGAAAGCTCGTATTATTAATTATGTTTTATATTGGTTTTAATATGTGTAATTTTCAATAAAAATATAAACTATCTCGTGTGTTGATAAACTAAAGGCAGAATTGTATAAATAATTATATATATATTATATATAGTATATATATATAATATATATATATATATATATATATATATAATATATATATATATATATATATAATATAAATATATTATATATATATATATATATATTTATATATATATATATATATATATATATATATATATATATATATATATATATATATATATATATATAACATATAATACATATATATATATATATATATATATATATAATATATATATAATAATATATATTATAATTATATATATATATATATATATATAATTATATATATATATATATATATATATAATATATATATATATATATTATATATATATATATATAATATATATATATATATATATTATATATATATATATAATATAGATGAACGCAACATTCCACACCTTTCCTAACCTCTAACCCTTCTCCTCATCCTGTTATACTCTTTCCTACTCTGGGTTCCTCCAAACACCTTATCTCTGTATCCTGTTTTAATTTCCCATGGAGATGAATCTTCGGTTCGGTACTTTTTTGATTTCCTTAAAATTTTTGTTCCAGTGGCATGGGACCCTCGTAGTTTGCAGAACACAGCTGAGCTGATTCTCCCTGGCTTGGAGGCGTTCATTCCATATTCTTTCCCTTAATTAAAATAAGCAAACCTTGATTTAGCTTTGCTTGTTCTTGAGCAATTCGCTGCAGGGATGCAGCCTTTAGGAATTAAATTAGTCTTCAAAACACCTGAAACTCAAGTAACTTTTTTTTCATCCTAGTATCGTGAAAATTTTATTTTCCGTTACGCTGAAAACTCTTTTATCAATAGAAAATGCAACAATCTCTCTGGTTCCTTTTAATCACATACTTTCTGGTATTATGCATGAAAATTTTTAAATTTATCTATGTTTCTTCCTCTTTCTGTCTTATAGCGTTTTTCCTTGCCGCAACTGCCGTTTGACATTCCAACAAAGCTGATCTCTTCGCTCAACATTTGCCTTAAACTCCACTCTTGACGATTCCGAAACTATTCCTCCTTTTCTACCCCCACCCAACCCATTTATGCCTATTATCGTAATATCTTCTAGAGATTTTATTTCTGCTCTCTCTCTCTCTCTCTCTCTCTGAACCTAAACACTAAGAAAGCATGTGGTCCTAACATTATTCCTCTTGTGGTCTTTAAAACTTGTGTTTCTATGCTTGCCTTTTGCTTGAATAAACTCTTTCTTCTCTGTCTTTCCACTTCAACCCACACAGAAGAGGACGGACTCCCCTCTCAACCTCTCCACTATTATCCAGTCGTTTTACCTTTGTTCTTTCTAAAGTTTTCGAATCTATTCTTAGCAGAAAGATTTGGGAACATCTCAATTCTTCTAATCTAATCCCTGATTTCCAGTGACAGAGAGAGAGAGAGAGAGAGAGAGGGAGAGAGGAGGAAGAGAGAGAGAGAGAGAGAGAGAGAGAGAGAGAGAGAGAGAGAGAGAGAGAGAGGTTTTTGAAAGAAATTCTCTACTGGTGATCTCTTTTCTCTTCTCACTACTTTTTACGCCTCGGTTATTCGGCATTCTGGTGATCTTTGCTGCGGGGCTAGACAAAAAGAAAGCATTCGAAACAGTCTGCAACAAAGTTTTGATTTCTAAGCTTTAATTTTGTTAATCTCATCCTATCTGATTATCTTTCCGGTCGTTTAATAGCAACTATTGAAGAAGATCATCATTCATCCTTCAAACTTATTAATAGCGGTGTTCCTCGGGGTTCTGTCCAATTTTTTACTTTTCATTAATGAAACTCTCTACATCACTTCGCTTTCCATCCACTCCTATGCCGATGACCCCATAATTTATTGTTTCTCCAAAATTGAGAGCCGACTCTCTCAGCAGGAGTTAAATCATAACAGGCTTGGGAGCAGTTGACATCTGATCTTTCTCATATTTCCATTTGGGGCAAAGAAAACGTGTTGGTTTTCAATACCTCAACAACAACAAAAAAAACATTTTTCACCCATCTACTAGACGTGACCTTCAACACAACTATAATATCTTATTAGAAAATTCATAACTCGAACCTTCCAATGTTCTTAATATTCTTGTCATTTCCTCTTCTCGTGATTTTAATTATAAGGATCACATTATTTATCTTTCTAAACAACGGTGAAAAACTGACAGTATTCATTCTGTCTAAGTAATGTCAACGGCCGACTTGGGAAATTTCCCAACTCAGTAGAAATTTTAGAGTTTTTTTTATGAAGCAACATTGCACGTCAGTGGTGTGCCCTAGAATGCCTCCTACTTGTTGAAAGAGTGTTCTTAGTAGAGCCCTTACAGTTAACCGCGGTTTCTAGGGGATAAAAAACATCCGTCGGTTTGTTTAACTAATAACGAATTTAACTGTGTGGAACTTACTTGCTAAACTCTTGACGAACCAGATGAACACTGTTAGAGTAGATGTGAAGATATTATATAAGATTACGCAAATGGACAAGAAACGTCTGTAATCTTAAAAACACCCCCCAAGTTAATATTAAAAATAGACAGAATCAATTTACGTGTAATGTGTTATTAGAAGGATTCCAGTTAAATTTGTATGCAATATGTTGGTAACAAATAAAGTCTGTTTGTTATTATGTCAATTTTGTAAATGGAGTACTTACGACCCTATTTACAATTGACATCGTGGCTTTGAAGCAAAAAAAAAAAAAAAAAAAAGATCTGCCTAGTTGAGATAATATACGCAGAAGCGTAAAATATTTTCAAAATCGGTGATGTTTAATGAATTTAAATTGAATAAAAATAAGGCCTCGATGAACCTGATATAAATTTTCAATATTAAATTTATATAATTAACGATCAATAAAAGCAGAATATGAAAAAGCCAAATTAATTGAATATCAAGAATTAAATTTTTTATTCACTTACTGAATATAATGTTTTAGTATTCAAAGTTAATATGTATAGTACGTTTTATTTCTATGTTTAATTAGGCTGGGGTTTTGCATTGACTTTGCCAGCGTGCGTGGCCTGCGTGCTAATCAGGAACCTGTGGAATATCACCCCTCTAACTCTCAACCTAGCATTTCATTATTGTCTGAGAACCAGATGGCCAGGGATTCTTTTTCAAATGAACTTAATATCTCTAACTATAACATTTTCTATAATTTCCGTTTAAATGGTGGAGTCTGTGCCTATATAAACATAAACACTTCTGTAACACGTCTCGAGAATCTTGAATCTCCTAACTTCGATATTCTGTGGCTAAAAATCTTTCTCCCTACAACCATCATTATCTTGTGTTTCTGCTACTGCTCCCCTAATGGAACAGATTTTCACGCTCTTTTTTAATATCATACTACTTCTCATGAGACTGTTACTTCTTCCCATCCAAATTGTTGGGTCCTCTATTTAGGGTGATTTTCAACGACACCACACTGATGGGTTGGGCTCCTCTCACACGATGCAAGCGAGGAGGAGGCCAAAACATTCAGTATTCTCAACGATCTGGAGCAGTTAATTAAGAAACCTGCACATATTCCAGATCGACCTAATCTAATCAATTTTTGAATACGCTTGCCTTATGTTTCACACTCTCCTTCTCGTTATTATAATACACCATTTCTCTTCCTATTTGGTAACTCGCCACAATCTTTTAGTTCTAATTATTAATACTTTTCCAGCAGCTCCCCTATGCCCTGAGCGTAACTTCTGGCACCTTAATCGGGCTAATTGGGGGGCATTGCTTTTTTTTTTTTTTTTTTTTTGCTAACAACTCTTGGAATGAACCCTGCTTTGACTTGGGGGATGCCTCGGTCACCGCTGAAAAGGTGGGGGCCATAACGGCCGATGGGATGAGCAGGTTCATTCCATCTTCAACTAAATCCTATCCCCAAAATCCATGGTTCGATGGAGCTTGTTCTCGCGCCAATCAGGAGACAGACATTGCGTATTGGGCATGGAAAAACTCTCGTTCTCCTATCACTCTTCCCAATTTTTATTC
>JABUQX010028352.1:45000-47500 GCA_015478945.1 Trachelipus rathkii | reverse complement strand
TTTGAGATAAGAGAATATCTGAAGGGATTTTTAAAAAATTTAAAAGGACCACTTTGGTGGAGCAATTTTGTAAACCAAAATTTAAAATGCATCTTGCCTATCTCTTGGATATATTCACCAATTTGAACAATCTAAACTTAAAGATACAAAGTTATGGGAATGAAAAATGGGGAAGCATGGCAAGCATAATTGTGTTTGAAGACAAACTGCGCTCGTTACTTTGCAGAATGAATTTGTGGGCTGACAAAATTCAAGCAAAGAATTATTTGTCCTTTCTAACACAATGTATTGCATTACCCTCAAATTTTGAAACAAGAATTCATTCGCTATTTTCCCGAATATATGAAACAGAAGTGATGAAATAACTAACACCTAATCCTCTCGGTGTCAGTCCCAAAGACCTCCCTGATGAAATCCAAGAAGCTATCAACCTTCAAAACGATATACTTTTCAAGCAATCATTTGAAATAGGTATTAATATCGATGAGTTTTGGTGCAAGAAAGCAATCTCCTATTCAAACATTCGAGGAAGAGTCTTGCGGTATCTTGTAATTTTTTCAACAACATTTTATGTGAACAGGGATTCTCTGCTCTGCTACAGATAAAAAAAACACACAAAGAAACAGGCTTGATGCAGGCAACGACATACGTCTAGCATTGAGCAAAGAAATCAATCCAAGAATTTCAAATCTGGCACGAGAAATGCAAGCACAAAGATCACATTGATCAATTTCAATTAATATATATATATATATATATATATATATAATATATATTTGGATATAATATATATATTATATAAATATTATATATATATATATATATATAATATATATTATATTATGATATATATAGTATTATATATATTTTATATTATATATACATATAATAAACAAAAAAATATATATATATATATATATATATATATATATAATATATATATATATATATATATATATATATATATATATATGATATATATATATATATATACAAACACTTATTCCCGCTTAAGCGCAGGGTAAGTGGGTACGTGCAGCTTCCCTAATTCATATTTTCCTTCATCTCGCCCTCACCCACCTCCTCCATTCCATTATCTCTCGCCAACACCCTACCTTCCTCCACCCTCAACCCTCTCTCTCAGCATCTCCTTTATTCCATCCATCCACCTTCTTCTCGGTCTCCCCCTTCCTCTCCTTCCTATCCATATCCCCTCCGCCTCCCAAACTCTCTTAACCACCCTCTGTTCCTCCATTCTCTCCAGATGTCCAAACCATCTTAACATTCCCTTCTCCGCTCTTCTCACCAAACCATTTTTCCAATCACATCTCTCTCTTATCACCCTATTCCTAATCCTCTCTCTTTTGCTAACCCCACATACCGCTCTCAACCCTTTCAACTCTAACATTTCCAACTTCTTCTTGGACCTAGCATTCAACCCCCATGTTTCACACCCATATAGTACCGCTGGAACACATATTTTTTTCAAACATACTTATCTTAAGTTTATGTGATAAATCCCCCCCTTTCCATAATTCCCTCAGACCACTCAATGTTCTCATTCCTTCTCCTACTCTGTGATCTATCTCTTCCTTCATCCCTCCTTCCTTACCAAACCATCCCTAAATATCTGGAAAACCTTTACTTCTTCTAATACTACACCTCCTACTCTAATATCTAACCCCATCCCTTCATCTGTTTCATCCTCCTCAAACACTAAACACTTTACTCTTTCCTGGGTTTATCTTAAGCCCTTTTGTCCACACACCCTCTCAAACTCCTTCACCAATACTACAGCCCTTCTGAATTCTTCGCCCTAAGGCAGTATTCATCCGCAAATAGTATCATGTTCACTTCCCATCTATCACCCCTATCCATCAATTCCACCCCTCTCCCCTCCCTCATCATTCCTCTGCAGACACTCTCCATAAATAAATTAAAAAGCCACGGTGACATTACACACCCTTGCCTCAATCCTCTCTTACCCCAAACATCTCACTCTCCCCCCCCTAATACTCTCACACACATTCTGCTATTCCTATAAAAGGCCCTAATACCTTTACCTAATTTACCCCTACTCCATATTCCTCCAGCACCTTCCATAATTCCCCCCTCTTCACTCTATCATATGCTTTCTCCAGATCAAGAAAACACCCGTACACTTTCCCTTTCCTTTCAATACCTTTCTCCACAAGCATCTTCATCGTGAATACTTGATCCACACACCCCCTTCCCACCCTAAATCCTCCTTGTTCTTCCCCATTCTCTCCTCCGTTAAATCTCTCACCCTTTCAATTAGTATTCTCCCATACACTTTCCTAGCTTACCACTTCAAAGACAAATACCACAAAATTCCACAACTCCATCCTTATCCCCTTTCCCTTTAGTACAGGGAACCAAACAACATCCTCCCAAATCCTGAGGGAAACTCTCCCCTCCTCCAACATAAATTATATAACCTATACAGCCATTCCTCCACCCCTCTGCCTCCCATCTGTAA
>JABUQX010028352.1:0-35000 GCA_015478945.1 Trachelipus rathkii | reverse complement strand
GTTTTCTTCGAAGATGGTCCATTCATTCCCAATACGAACGGAAACTTTCCCCGATTCTAATTCTGAATTAGTTTGAAATACTTTTGTTTCATGCGCGTTCTTATTAGTATCTAGCAATAAAATCTGTTTATTAATCTCTTTTAAAGCGTTCTCAAAATCTTCTTTCATCAAAACTTTAGCATGCAATTCAAATAGTTAAGCTTCCACTTCTTCAACACATTTTTTAGCATAATCATCTTCAGATTTTAATTCAGTTAGTGATTTATTCATATTTTCTGTTATACGTTCTTAACATTTCATCACTTTAACTTCTTATTTCTGTTACTAAATTATCTACTGTATATAAATTTTGTATTAACACGTTTTTTTTTCTCGAGGAAATGCTACATTTGCTAGCCTTTTATTTTCAATATTTAAATTACCTTCTTCCTCTAAATATTTAAATCCAATTCCTTTCAGTCCTGATGGTCCTGGAGGTCCTGGAGGTCCTGGAGGTCCTCGAAATTCTCGAGGTTCATGTTCTCTTTCAGGACCACTCCCAAAGATGTTAACACTCATTTATTATGGGGGAAAAAAAGTTCTTTCAGAATTGAGTGAAATTTTAATTTCAATACAGCTACTCAGAAAAGAACGAATAAACACAAATGACCGTAAATAACTTCATTTAATATTTGGTATTTGAACGTTGAATAGACAATATCGCATTGTATATAATTTTCAAATTCATTCGGAGGTTCAACACAGAATGAATCGAAATAATACTGTAGCATAAGTTTTTAGAATTCTTAAACCAATGAGTTCCTGAACCTTTAATTGTATCCAAATTTAAGATTCCACATCCATTTCATTAGATTGTTTTAGAAGAGCATCTCATATAAAATCCTTCAAAGTTTGGAATTTTAAGTTCATTAACGTATTTCATAAGGTCGTATTGACCCAATGCTTTCATCGGAATATTCAACTTTTATATGGGTTTGTAAATTAAACCCTCGCCATTTTTTCGACGAGGGTATAGATTTAAAAAAAAAAGACATTTTCCATTTGTTTTCTTTTTCCATTTAAAGATTAGGTCTTCTAGTTTCTTCTAATTGTTTTTGAGTTGCTTTTTATCATTTACAGTCTTTGCTATAGCCCTAGCTCCACCAGTAAGAGGACCGATTGCACTTGCAGCAACTAATAACGTTGGAAGTGTTATTAACAATCCTCCGTGCTTTGCCAAGGCTGTTTTTTGTGATTTACTTAATTTTAAATTAAATGGTATACCTTTTAAAAATTTAGCTTTTTGAGTTAGGAGAAGAGATACATTTCTTTTGGGGTTTGGATTAATTTTAAATGATATAGAAGATTTTTTATTTACTGCGCTGTTTAACTTCTTTAGCTGATTCGGTGTAAGATATACTTTCATATCGTTGTACGCCATTTATTTAAGAAAAAAGGTTTTTATATATAAAATTTTATGTCTAATTTTTTATTTTTTAATTTTTTTAATTTTACATTTTTTATAATTTTTATAAGTTTAGTTTTTTAATTTTATATTTTTTATAATTTTTATATTTTTTATAAGTTAATAGAGTTTTTATTCTTCCACATTCTAAGCATGTACATCTAAGCATACTACTTTTAGAAGTCACAACCTTTCGAACATTTTCAGTATTTGTTATTTTCCTACAATGAATACAATAATATCTCATTTATTAAAGAGAAAAAAACTAATAAACGATATTCGTTTTATTCCTACAGATTCTAATTGAATTAATAGTTGGAATTGTAACCGGCAGACATACTACTGTATTAGGTTTTTCATTCATTTTATAACCAGGGGAAATATCAGGAAAGAAACTATACAAACTGGTTCTTGTGTTACATTAAGATATGAACCTTTCTTATAATATCACAATTAACTAAAATAGAATTTACTGATAAAATATCAAAAAGGTTTTCACCTTCATGTTCATCGATTCCCTCAATGATAGTGCATCTAAATCCTAAAAGTTTATCCAATGACTGATTATGATTAAAGTTTATTTTAAAATTAGATTTCTCAATATGAATAATACATTTCATAGCGATATTGTTCGCTTTAATGTTGAATGGTTCTGAATGCTTATTTCTATCAAGCTGTTTTTGAATGTAACCATTAATCGTTTTGATCTCATAAGCAAATGTTGGAAATATTATTTCAAATATTTTAGCATTATATTGATATGCGAAATTATTATTTGATTCATCTATATTTGGTACTGAATGATACGTATGTATATATATTATATATATATTATAATATATATTATATATATATATATATATATAATATATGTGATATATATATATAATATATATATATATGATACTATATATATACGTATATATTATATATATATATAATATATTTAATAACGTTATTTCATGTGTTTTACCCTTATTTAATTTTAAAGAAGGGCAAAAATTATATTTGAAATCAGATGTATTACTAGTAGCACAATGTTCATTTATTATAGAGAAAAAAGTTATTTAAAGATTCTATTAGAGCTTTATCAAGTACATCTTAGCAGTTCATCATTAATAGCTTGTATTCATTAAATACATTAGTGTTATCTGTTTGAATTTCTGAAAATAATATTCTATGCTTATTAACAATCTCATTAGGATCTGAAGATAAAAATTTGAAACCCGTACCTGATATTTCAGGTACGGGATTTAAATTTATATCTCCAGACACTGCTTTCTTCTCGGTGCTCTCGGTGTTCTTTTTTCTTTACCGTTTCATTCAATTTATAAAGATCATTTATTGGTTTAATAAACAAATCATATTTTTACCTCTATTCGATTTAACAGTAGTTCCACCATCCTTTAAAAGCGCCTTAGTTTGAAACATTATTTTCTTATAATTATTAAGGTCATTTGTGGGAGCTTTTCTAGGATCTTTCAAGGTTAGAAGTTTTCATAAACCTTCAGTACCGATGTATTGTTTGTTATTAATAATTAATTTATTATCGTCAATTTTGACTATTTCACTACCTAATTTAAAATCTTCACTTCCTTCAATCGTTTTAATACCGAATGCGTTGTCATATTTATAATAAAGAAAAATTGTTTTCAAATATTTTTATGATATTTTTCCAAACTTTTATGACTAGATCCAGGATCGTCCGATGTTCATACATCTTCACAATAGCTAAAGGAGTTCTACTCGTAGTTATAGCTGGTGTTACTGATTGACTTTGAAGTATTTCTTTTTGATGTGTAGTTATACCCTTAATCGGTTTAATTAATGATTGTAGTAGTTTAATATTTTCTTGATATATATCTTGTTCACCTAATTTCTCATCTAAAAATCTTTTCTGAAGTTTCTTTCTATTATTTACTAAATACGATTTTTCATTAATATTAATGTATGCCATTTATTATAGAGAAAAAAAGCAGAGACAGAAAATAGAAAACAGAAAACAGCAAACAGAAAACAGGAGAGACAGAAAACAGTAAACAGAAAACAGAAAACAGCAAGCCGTTTCGCGTTATGTTTTACATAGGATATCTGTTTTATAAAGCCGTTTCACGTTCTTAACTTCCGTTAAGTCTTTTTCATTAATCCATAGTTGTATCAATATCCTTTCCATTTAACGAGTACTTTTAACCTCTGTTTCGTTTTAAATATTTCTATCAACTTCATATAATTCGCTTTCATATTTCGTAATTTCTTGCTCATAAAAAATACCAATAATTTCTTCATTATTCATATCTTTAATTTTATAAGTTATAGGATTTTTTTTAATACTCTCGATATAATAAATATTTATTCGGTAAAGTTAGGAAGAAAACCTTTTCTAAAATCTTCATACTTTCTACTGATTCTAACTCTCTTTCCTGTTCTAAATTTTGGTTTTCTAAGGTCAGCCTTTGCAGAAGGAAAAAAATTTTTATACTATTTTTTTATTCTTTGCAAGTGATCCTTGCTCTGGAGATATTTTAACACTTCTGCGATAGCTCGTATTATAATTTTTTACTAATTATGGAAGTATATCAATCCATTTTTTTGTATTGTTTTCAGTAAAGCATTTCCACATTTAAGTTTTTAATGTACTGTTAAATCTTTCTACTACTTGCGCTTTAGTTTCATTTTCTGTATCGAACCAGTGTATTTCATGTTTCTTAAAAAGTTCTTGAGTCGGTTTGTTTATAAATTAAAGACCTTTATCCGTATGTATTTTTCTCGGAATTCGGCCTTTAAAAATATTTTCAAAAGCTTCCGCTATTTCAATATCCGTTTTCTTTAAAATTGGAACAGCCCATGCACACTTGCTGAATATATCTATATTTTTATTCCGTTTTATATTTTTGCATGTCAACTAAATCAGCTTGCCATTTATCATCAACACTAGAGACAACACTTCTTCTCGTTGAAAATATTATTTCAATCGGTTTAATTCAATGTGTAAACTTTTATGACCTAACTAGTCTTTACTGTCCTAAGAAGATAAACCTGTTTTTTTTTGTACTGAAATTTTGATTCTGAGTATCCACAGTCTTAGGATTATAATATAATTCTTCATTTTTGAGAGCCCATTTCTCAAGCTCTTTACCCCCGTTTTTTATGGTAAACCCATTCGAATCTTGATTTCATTTTCCCATAACTCCTGTGACCAATCTCGCATTTTTCTAACGTATTCTGCGTTTCATTATGACTACGCAATTCAACTCGCGTGTTTTGGTAATAAATTTTATTCAGTTGGACTCTATTTGTATTTTTTATGCTTTAAATTCTATAACCTACTTGATTCAAAAGGCTTATCAAAACTGTTAACACAAGTATATCCTTCTTTTAATTCTGTTTTGTAATTCGTACTGGACACAATAATGAATATTTTTCCTGTATTCCTAAACGATCCATTTTTAATTTCCGATGGAACATTATTAGGTAAATTTAAATGCATTTCTGGTAAAGGGAGTTTCTTCAACGCCGAATTTAACAATCCTGAACCAGTTTTCGTCTTTAAAAACAATCTCAATTCCTTAATCATATTTTTGTTATCAACAAGTTTATGTCTTATTTCCATTGATCTGAGTAACATTCAATGAATGATATTTGTATATATACATTTATTTAAGTAGAAATTTTTTTTTAGCAATGTAGATCTGATTGAAATTAGGTGGATATTTCCCTCCTATAGATTGTAGAGTTTTATTTATTGCAACAAAACCGAATAGCTCTTTCCAAGCCTTCATTGCAAAACCTCTTTATCAATTTCCTCCATTCATATCGTTTTGAAATAAAGTCATTATAATATATATACATATATATATATATATATAATATATACTATAGTATATATATATATATATATATTATATATATATATATATTATATAATATATATATATGAAAAGTCCGGATTGCTTAATTATAAAAACCCAACGGATATGGGAAATATATAAAACATTAAAATAATAATTAGTAATATAATTTGTAATTATTTGGAAAAACACTGATTATGTAATACCATTTATTTTAATAATATTCTCACGATAAGAAGAATTTTCACACGGTTTTTCCCAAGGGTTTTTTCCACTTGCGCAATAGTATTTTCATATTATATTTTTCTTTTGCATTAAAAGTTGAAATTTCGTAACATTGTACACAGGATGCCCATCCTGTTGCTAAATCAAAAATAAGTTTTCGATAAACATCTAATGGGTATAAAAGGAAAGGATCAGGAGCTAGAGCTCATTATCCCGACAACCTCAACTACTATACAAAAGAAAAAACCAAGTTTAATTCTATCAGTGAAATGAAAGCGAATTAAAATTAACTTAGAAAAAATTTGAAATAAAAATAACTTAGAATATTTTCGGAATAAAATTAACTTAGAAAATTTTCGAACTAAAAATAACTTAGAATATTTTCGGAATAAAATTAACTTAGAAAATTTTTGAAATAAAATTAACTTAGAAAATTTTCAGAATAAAATTAACTTAGAAAATTTTAGAACTCAGATAATTTTGAAATATAAATTAACTTATAAAAAATTTCAAAATACAAAAAAACTTTAAAATTTTTTTAAAAATAAAATTAAACTTATAAAATTTTACAAAAATAAAATTAACTTAGAATTTTTTTTGAAATAAAAATTAACTATAAAAATTTTCAAAAAAAAATTAACTTAGAAATTTTTTTGAAATAAAATTAACATTATAAAAAATTTTCGAAATAAAATTAACTCAGAAAATTTTTGAAATAAAATTAACTTAGAAAATTTTCAGAATAAAAATAACTTAGAATTTTTTTTGAAATAAAATTAACTTAGAAAAATTTTCAAAATAAATTAACTTAGCAATTTTTTTTTGAATAAATTAACTTAATTTCAAAATTTTCAAAATAAAATAACTTAGAAAATTTTTGAGATAAAATTAACTAGAAAATATTTATATAAAATTAAAACATGAAAATTTTCGAAACTTAGAAAATTTTCAGAATGAAAATAACTCAGAAATTTTCTGAATAATTTTGAAACTTAGAAAATTTTCTCAATAATTTACACTTAGTAAAATATTTTACAAGATTTTATTTTCACTTAGAAATTTTCGTAAGCGAACTCAACGCGTATTTTCAGAATAAATTAAAGACTAATTTTAAGTCATTTTTATTGTATTTAAAACACAAATTTTAAATATTAACTTTTTAAAATAAATTCCGTCCCCAACAATATTAACTTTTCATATTTTTGGTAATGTAAGTAGACGATGCAGTTTGATTTTTATTATTATTTGAAAACTTTCAATTCAAAGTTCTAATTTTTATTTTTCAAATTTTGAAATTTTTTAGCTTCGAAAATTTAATATAAAATATTAATATTTATTTTATTATTAAAAATTTTATTGTCTGTAAATTTCGAAGCCATTTTAGTTGCAAAACAAATTAACTTCGAAATAATAATATGGAATAATAATAATAAAAATAATATTAATAATAATGATAAAAATAATAATGGAATAATAATAATAAAAATAATATTAATAATAATAATAAAAATAATATTTAATAATAATGATTAAAAATAATAATGGAATAATAATAATAACACAATAATCTTAATAATAATAATAAAAATTAATATTATAATAATAATAATGATTAATAATAAAAATATTATTAGTAATAATGGAAAGAAATTGCCGTTTACAACATTAGTAATACGTCATTTTAGCATCACAGGATATTCATACCTACGTAAGAATAAATATATTTAATCACATAAACTTACATGACTATGTGTGACAGGCAACTGAGCGTAAAAAGGATATATTTTACGTGTGTGCCAGGAACACACAAATTATGTACATTTATGTGTAACGCGAAACTAAAACTATATTTTTTTGGCATTACCATATAAAAATTAATATATATATATATATTATAAATAACTGAAAAACAATTGTGAATATATATATATATATATATATATATGTTTGGTAACAAGGATATATATATATAGAAATATATGTATATATATACGAGCAGTGGCAATTTAAAACGATATATAATATAATATATATAATATATATATTATATTATATATATGTATTTATACAAATATAATATATATATAGAAGTATATAATAATATCAGTGAAATCTTAAATACAGAAAGACTTTTAAAGTACGAGTCTGGGCTTGAAATTTTGTAAACTTTTAAACATTGCTTAATATTTGCTTAACATAACCTAACTTAAATAAACATATAAACATTTGTTGAAAACTTTTGAAATTGACATTTATTAATTTATTAACTTTCTGAAAGCACTAATGAATTTAATTCCTTAACTTCATAAATTACGACTATAATCTATTGATGTAAAATAGAACTATAAGAATAAAGAATTAAAACTGAATAAAGTTTCATATACATTTCTTCAAGAAGTAGTCAAAAGCCGGGAATACCTAGGAGCGTGATAGGTATTTTTATTCATATTAGAGGCTGCAGTTTTAGCTAAAACCGCTATAAAAATATTAGAAAACACCCTAGGGCTAAATACCCGAAAAAATCTTCTTGAACTTCAAACACGCATCAGAAGCGGTATAACAGCTCAAAAAGTAAGGGGTTTTGAGAAAACCTGTCGTAAACAGAAAAGACCTAGAAAAGCTAAACAAACGGCAGCCCGTCAGTTGGCGTCCGATCTTAACGGGACTTAGAAGAAACTAGGTCGATAAAATTCTTGCGCCTTTGCACGCATCTATATAGAGCTGAGATTGAAAAGCCTACAAAGTCCTATCCGGAAGAAAGAAGTGCTTTATTTCATAAACAGTGAAGAAAATAAATACAAAAATTTCAAAAGTAAGTGAGTTCCAAATTTGGTGACGTCTAAATAAGCCCAGACAAATCGTACATTCGGAGTAATCGAAAACTCCGAAAATTTTCGTTAACAACAAGACGTCCAAAAACCCAAGAAGGAAACTCCAAAAAGAACAAGGTCA
This sequence comes from Trachelipus rathkii, assembly GCA_015478945.1. Taxonomy (NCBI): domain Eukaryota; kingdom Metazoa; phylum Arthropoda; class Malacostraca; order Isopoda; family Trachelipodidae; genus Trachelipus; species Trachelipus rathkii. The sequence continues at coordinate 26,531 of JABUQX010028352.1, read as the reverse complement.
AATCGCCATCTATGTGGTAAAAAGGTCAGTCTAAATTCTCATTGTATCTATTCTCAGTAATCTCTGACTTGCTTAGATCCAAAAGAGATCACAAGTCAAAAGTGCCAATATAAATACTTTATATGAGTATATATATATATATAGAAATATATATATATATATAAATATATAGTCGTATTTATATTCATTTGCACATAAAGTCTTGCACAAGTACGTAAAGAAAAATATTGAGGCAGTGTAATCATTAAAAATCCCTTAAAAGTAGTAGAAAAACTTTACGCGATTAGAGTAAAACATTGCACTTGATTTAACACAATCTATCTGTTAAAGAAAATTTTCAATCCCACAAATCTTTTCTCTCTAAAAATAATTAAATAGAAGAACACTAATTTTTTTTTACAATAAAACCATCTCAATTTGCTCACAAAACCAAGTCTTATAAATAATATTCTTGCTTAAAGCCACTTTGCATCCATAATTAGTAACGTAACAAATATTAAAGCGTTTAAAGAACAATAACTAGACACATCATATTTATATATATATAAATATATATAAATATACACATGTGCGTAAGAAAGTAAATACACATAAGTGTGTGTGTGTGTGCTATTTGGGTACACACAAGAAGTTTTAACTTTTAAATTTTATGAGCGAGAACGCTTACTCCTTAATAACAACTTGTATATTCATTGTTCTTTATTACGCTGTAATACTTGTTTGCATCATATATCAAAACACCATCGAGTCATACTTTCTTGAACCCCCTACATCAAATTTAAAAATCCCCGATTTCTTTAAATAAAAAAGGTGAATAATAAGGTAGATAAAGGTTTGGAGTATATAATAAATATATATAATATTATATAATATATATATATTATTATTACTTTTTTTTTTTTTCTAACATAAATTATATTATATATATAGGTGACAAATTTTTGTGTGTGAATTTTTTATTACAATTTTTATATTTTTTTCATATAATATAATAATATATTTGTCTACAGGTTATATCTTTTTGTTGTTGTAAGTTTTTATATATATATATAGATTATATTATATATATATAAAATATATATATCATATACGTATATATATATAATATAATGATATATATTTCATTTTTTTGGTGTAGTCACGAGGACTAAAAGTAGTAAAACTTTTAATATAATTTAAGTAGTAGAGAGTCAATACGAGAAGGCTCGATAGTAAATGTCCCAAGGGTCAGATAGACCTATCACTCCTGAGAGATCACCACTTAGTCCCCCGGAGACCCCGGTAACAGTAGCTACACAGCAACCCACACATACACCACCACACACACCTGCATTAGTGTTAGAGAATCCTTTAAATATGACGGGAGAAGACGAACGTAGCGAGAGAGAAAATATGACGGCGGTAAATGTGAACCGACTTTTTATGTCCAAGATTAAAATTCCCATATTGGATGGGCCCCCAGCAATCGGTGCCGCATCCACTGGTCCCCATGTGAACTCGTGGTTAAAAATACTTGAGCATAACTTCGCTCAGGAGGGCATAACCAGAGACCAAGAAAAAATAACTTGCGCCCTTGTCCATATAAGCGCAGATGCAAACTCTTCAGCAAGAATAGCGCTAGAAGCAACCCCAGAGCTTTCGGAAGCAACTTCTTACGATGAATTTAAGAAAATACTACTTGAAAATTTAGCCCCTTTAACGTCATTTCGTGTTTGGGAGGTCTTTGAAGAACTTACGTCAATGAAATTGGGTAAAAGTTCGACCCTAGCGACTTTTTGTCATAAGTTAAGAAGATTGGTGATAGAGTTTTCTGAAGAACTCGAATTGAGATATGGTATAATAGTGAGTAAAGAGATGAGAAGAGTGTTGTTGTGGGGTAACACTTATATGAAGTTCACAGATGCAAAGACTAAAGAGAAAGTGGCAAAGATCTTTACTAAAGAAAATACAGCTTCTGAATTGATAAGTAAACTTAGTGCAAAGAAAGTAGATAATAGACGAAGAGCTGAAGACAAAATAAGTGCGATAGGAGATAATTTTGAGAGAGGGATAAAGAGAAATGAGAATAGATTTGACAATAGAGGTAATAGACCACAATTTAGACCAGCAAGTTCAGCCGAAAGGTACAAAAAACCTGGCAATAATTGGCCAAAAGATTATGACCGCAAATACAGAAGAGGTAATTACGATCCTCATTACAGCAGGGATCACAGATATCCCAGGGTATATAATAATAATCCCGGTTCCTATAAACAAAGGAACAGCAGAGCTAGAAGTAGTAGTAGGCAAAGGCAACGATTTAGAAGTACAAGCCCTATGCCAAGAAGACCACAAACATGGTCGACTAACAATGAAGTAGGAGATGATGCAACGCCCACGAGAGGGGTACGTTGGAATAAATTTAATAGGTCAAGGAGGGGCAGTAGTTCCCCCAGTCCGAGATTCACTCCAGAGAAGGGAGCAAGCCAAAAGGTAAATCGCAATGAGTATAAGGTAAATAAAGTGTCTGATGCAGTAGTTTCTGGAACAGAAACTCCTCCTATGCAGAATGCCAGACAGATACATCGTTTTCATTCTAAGGAAGAACTACTAAGAGACTCATATGAAGAACCGTCCAGTTCAGAAGTAGACTCGGACGAAGCAGAGTATATTAGAGGCAATATACACAAGAGTTGTAAAATATTGGAAAGGGGTGAGACACCCAACAAGGAGAAAGGCGATCAGAAAATGGCAAGAAAGCTGACCCATCGTATAATAAGCGAAAGCGGATCAGATTATGAAATGGCGGAGCTCAATAAAAAGGAGCAGTGTGCTAAGGTACAGAACAAAGCTTTTTTAGAAAAGGCAAGGCGTCGCGCATGCGCGCCACAAGAATAGATAACCTATTCAAGGAAGCACCTAGCGGCAGAGTAGCTTCAAATATGGATGATAAGACACCATTGCCGCACAAAGTGTGTAATATTAGTCACGCGGAGCAAGACAATCTTGCACCACACCGCACCAGAGTAGCCGCATATTATTTAAATTGTAGTATTCTAAGCAATAATAATAAGTATTATCATAATGAACGAGCTTTTATCGATTCAGGTTCGTCCCTTAACATTCTTAAATACACACACTTTAACGATTTAGAAGGTAGTTTCGATTTAATTTCCAAAGACATTAAACTTAATCTTGAAAGTATTACCCAGGGTGTAATACAGGTGTACGGAATCACCTCACTTACATTAGAGAAATAGCTAATAGATCATGTCAGTTCAAATTTGTAATTGTAGGAGATAACTGTGATTTCGAAGGTAATCTCATTTTAGGCTGTGATATACTGTCACAGACCCCACTCGTATTCGATTTTAAGGATAGAAAGTGCTATTTCAAAGAGGAAAGTAGCACAGGTTTAAAAGTAGATGTGAATAACCCAATACCGTTAATGGTAGACAAAAAGGTAAAACTATCCGCGAAGATGGTGGACAAGGAATGTTCCAACCAACGATCGAACGTAATCTGCGAAAACAAGACATCAGGAACAACGGGGAATCGCTGGCAGCAACGGAGGAGGAATATAAGACGTCGTAGACCGAATAAGAGATCGGGCCGATGCCATAGTACTTATAACTATGCCCGTGCAAACCCATGGCGACGACAACCGAATCCTGTATGGCAGAGAGGCAGAAGATTTAATCGATATAATAATAGAAGGAACTGGCAGAGAAATAATAGAAAGCGCAGAAATAGGCGCAGAAATAGGCGCAGAAATAAAGGCTGGTACCAAAATAATAATAGGTACTCAAGAAACAGCCAAGATGATGCCGAAGACTGGTACGAGGATACCAGTAGAGAAAGATATAAAAGACCACCTCAGACTCACATGGCTGATGTCTTTGAAGGTGACATGTATTGTTATAAAGTCTCAAGAACTCCGGATCTACCTGTAATCCGTGAGGAAGAAGAGTCAGACATATTTGAAGAGGACTCTGAAAGCGATGTCCAGAGTGGCGACAACCACACTCGTATGGAGTACGCACTTGAATCGGCAAATATGATACAGCGCACTGGCAAAGATACAGATGAAGACTCATATACGTCCTATGATGAGAATGAGCATAAGGATCAATCATCTGATTCCGACATAGAAAATAATTATGGTGAGAATGAGCACAGCACTCACATGTTAGATTATGAGGATTTTATTCCTCATCCATCTGATCAAACGATACATTTCGATCATGATGAAGAGAATTATGAATATAATTCTGAAATAAGTGATCAGCGCGGTTATGATCAGAGCTCTGACCGTTGCAGTAGTATTAAAAGGAATTTTGCCAGAAACCCCAACCATAGTTGGAAGAGAAAGTATTGGAACAACCATAGCAATCAATCCAATCATAGAAGAGATTCTGAAAATAAAATGTTGGTTGATGGTGATGACACAGTACGGTACCGCACCGCACCATCCAATGCTCATCAATACACACCGAATTCTCCAAGATATTCAAATTGGTATAGAGATACTAGGAAGCGCGCACCGAAATACCTCAATTATACCAAGACGAATGGAAAGAGAACCAGGAATGGTAAAGGGGCTAGAAGATGGAAGAGTGACGCAACCCGCACTGAAAACTCAGCCATTCAACACAATCAAGATGTGGAATGCTTTCAAACAAGCAATCTGCACCCGCTAAGAGGCCAGTATGGCGGTATAAGGTCTGAAACTCAAATCACACAGCCTGTGTGTACGTCAATGGTACGTAAGACGTTTAATACCATAACACCAAACCGAGGTGAACTTAAGTGGAACCAAACTAGTATTGATACAGATGTGAACTTGGAATTGATCAGCCAACAAGCATCAACTTCAACTACAAGTAAGAGAAACTTAGGAAATCGCCTCAAGTCACATCATAAACATAGAAAGAAAAGATGTGCACCCGACACTACTTTGTGGAATGACAGTGAGGAGGAGAGAGATAATTGGGTCCCAGAGTCCGTCAATGATCGTCAGTCATTGCACTCGATTGGGAAGAGCTTAAAGACCTCAACAGAAGTGACTGTAGCCCAAGACTCTCGATTCCAATCTGACAATGAACAAGTGATGTCAAAAGTAGATAAAGAAAGAATAAAAGAAAAGTTGTTGGTAATAAATGCTAATGGTAAAAACTTAGATAATTACACACCTGAGATAAATGCAGAACCTGATTTATATGAAGACACAGATACAATGTGTATAGTTAAACTTAATAATAATAAAAGAATTTTACCTAAATTTAAATACATTTTAGAAGCTAAAATTGAAGATGAAAATGCGCAACAATTGCCTGATAACAGCATGGTAATTACAGTACCAACTGATGCCTTTAGAGGTAGCGCAGCCATCTTTATACGGAGTACTTTATCAAATGTAAAGGAAGGTAATATAATTATAGAGCTGATTAATTTAGGAAGCCGCCCTATTGAAATAATGAAGGGTGAAGCTATAACAACAGCCTATCCAGTCTTGAGAAGAGATCGTACAGAGATAGAAAGAGTCAATGCCACACGCAATACCATGATGAAGCAAATACATGCACAAACCATGCAAGAGTCCAGAAAAGATTATAAAAAGTGGAAGATACCCACAATAACCAAAGGGTTATCAGAGAAAGAATTATATATGACATACAAAGAGATACTGATAAAGGATGAAGAAAAGTACAGAGTGTTACAACGACCTGAGGAACTTGAAAACATTATTGATTTTCTCATGAAAAACAGAGACGTTGTGGGACTGGCAGATGATCCCATAGGGCAGTTCCCCAACTATCAATTTAAACTAGAACTAGATGAAAAATGCCCAAAGGTCCTATTCACTCCGCAGTATCAGCAACCTAGATCTTTTGTGAAAGATATTAATAACTGGACCGAGGACCAGTTGAGGAAGAACCTGATTGAACCATCAGTGTCTCCCCACAGTAGTCCATTACTAGTGATACCGAAGAAGTCTGGAAGTCGCCCCAGGATTTGTGTCGACTATAGGAAGATAAATAAATGGTCTGTAGGAGACAGCTTCCCTATTCCATTCATTCAGGACACTGTGAACTCACTAGGACGAGCTAGTATATTCAGCTGTGTCGACGTTCTCGATGGCTTCTACCAGATAGCATTAAGCGAAGAGAGTAGACCCTTACTAGCATTTAGAACACAGAGAGGATGCTATCAGCCACGCGTCCTGCCAATGGGTTTGAAACAATCACCCGCCGTGTTCAGTAGGGTGATGAGTTTGGTATTAAGTGGATTGCTAGGCATAGATTGTTTATCATACATTGACGATATAATAATATACTCTCAAGATGTACCTTCTCATTACAATAGCCTATCAAGAGTTTTCGAAGCACTGAGGAAATGCAACTTCAAAATTAAATTGGAGAAATGCCAATTTTTCAAGAAAGAAATAGTATTTTTAGGGTACTTGATTTCAGGTCAAAGGGTTACTGTAGACCCTGAGGAAACTAAAGCTTTATAAAATAAGGACTACTAGCGTCCCAGAGGCGTTCGTTGGTTTCTTTAACTAGACATTACCGACCTTTTCAAGTACCTTTGAACCTCTATTAAAACTACTTAAAAAAAGAATTCATTTGGGGAAGAACTAGAAAGATCAGTGAATAAACTGAAAGATTTATTGCTAGCAAGATCAATCGTGCAATATCCAGATTCAACAAAATTTATTATTGTAACCTGACATCTGTCATGGTTTGGGTAAGTCTTCTACAAATAATGGAAAGATGCTTTTTGCAAGCAGAACTTGAAAGACGGAAAGGGTATGCCCTACCGGAGATGGAATGTTTGAAATCATCTTTGATGGGGAAGTTAGAACTCAACATGGATGTAAGATAAAAGTAAAAACTGATCATTCAGCAGCAGTAGCAATATTCACTAAGAAAGATTATCCAACAGCTAGATTGGCTAGATGGTCTTTCTTTTAACAGATTTCAATCCAACCTTCAAAGTTTTTAATTTTACGAAGAACTCTAAAAGTAAGAAAAATAAGAACTCCGACAACAAAGATAAAGAAACAGATAAAGGTAAGTTTGATAATAACATTAAAGATATAGATAAAACTGATGAAATTTTAACATTAGATACCGCAACAATTTCAAGAGAACAAAAGAAGGCAGTCGAAATGAAGGTGGAATACGAAGAGCTACAAAGGGGTAAAAAGATAAAAGGTTTGAAATTCTTTAGAAATATGATTTATATAAAAATTAAAGAAAATTATAAGATATGGTTACCCAAATCTTTAATTGATATAGCCATTGATATGACCCACTCTATACAAGGTCATAGTGGGACAGAAAGAACTCTAGAAAAACTAAAAAGAAGATATCACTTTCAAAATATTAGGAAAATAGTAGAAGAATTTTGTAAAAGCTGTCATACGTGTCAAGAAGCGAAAGGTTCTAAGCCTAAAAAGGCAACAATAAAGACATATCCTTTAGCAGAACAACCATTCCAAAAGATTGCAATGGATATAATGGGTCCATTACCCATCTCATCGAAGGGAAATAAATATATACTCGTCTTTAAAGATCAATTAACAAGATATGTAGAATTAGCAGCATTAAAATCGAGAGATAGTGATAAAATCGTAGATGTTTACATAGATAGGATAGTAGTATGTCACACCGTACCAGATACAGTAATCTCTGATAATGCATTGGAATTTGTAGGAAAACTCATGAAGGGTATATGCAGGAAGTTCAAGATTAAAAAGGTAGAAATAAGTAGCTACCACGCCAATAGCAATGGTCTTGTCGAAACTACAAACGCAAATATAGCGAACTTTCTGAGATGTTACGTCAAGGATAATCAGCGCGATTGGGACCAATATTTACCTTTGGCCCAAGCAGCCATAAATAACACATACAACAGTAGCATTAAAACAGATCCCCATTTCTTACTCTATGGCTACACGAAGCGTATGCCGTCAGACATACCAACTGAAGCTTTAATAAAATCTAAAGATCCTAAGCCTATAAAGGAGGATGAAAAGATAGAAAAATTGTATGAAAGAATTAAGGAAATAAGAAGGCAAGCCAGAGTAACATTGGAAAATGAAGTTAAAAGGTACTCAACTCAGAACAGCAAAACGGCAAAAGATAGACCGATAAAGATAGGAGATTTGGTGTACACTCAGAGAATCAAACCACCACACCTATCACCTAAACTATTCCGAAAATGGAGAGGTCCATTTCGAATTGAAGCTTATGGGAATGAATTTGAAACAAGTAATACCTATATCTTAAGAGATCCTACAACAGGCAAGATATATAGAGTGAATGTAGATAACTTTAAAGTAGCTAGAACACGAGGAAAAGATGAGAAATTTAATAAAGAAACCGATATAAATATATCCTCAGACACAAGACAGAAAATTAATGTTAACTTAAGAAAGAAGAAACAAAATAAATATAACAAGTATGGAAAACATGAAGATAATGATGATGATGAAAATGAAACTAGAGTAATTTATCTGAGAACACCCAAAACAAATAGAAATATAATGGAGGAATCACAATTTAATGTGGAAGAAGAAGCACCTGAAGCTGTAGATGAAGATGTAGAACCATCAATGTTAGGAAGAAAAATGTCCGCAGCCTTCCTCAGTGGAGGAGATATGCGATCTAAATTCGGAAGAACAGAAGAAATGTTCGGTGATGAAGAACAAGCAATAGCATTACCAGTATCACAACCGGTAGATGTACCTACACGAAGAACTAGAGGTAAAGAAAAGGATTTATCATATAGACCGAAACATCAGTATACTATGATAGAAAGATCACCTGTTCAGACGAGACAGTCAACATCTCGAACCGAAAGAATGGATCATACAGCACCAGAATTGCCAGAAAAACCACCAGATTTACCTCCAAGAAGATCATCAGATCTACCTCCAGATATACCTCCAAGAAGACAGCCTGATATACCTACAAAGAAGGTCAGATTCAAGAACATAAGAAGAGTCACATTTAGTGATAAAGATAGTAAAAGCTAGTTCATTACTATCTCTATTGCTAAAAGTGAAACTGATATTCAAAGAAGGAATGTAAATTTTATTTTTTTTAGTAGATTTTTTATTTTGTATGTATATATTGATTATTATATGTGTAATAATATATTTACAATAAAATATTTGTGGTTTTCTGCTATACTAGTAACCTTTAATTTTTAAGTTTCCCATATATACCCGTATTACGAAACTACTAGGGTACTTGATTAAACACAAAGATACCTGAACTTTATAATTTTATTCATTTTTTATTTAATTTTAAGTATGTTTCAACAAAATAGGTCTAACCAACAGTTTAAGATTTTTATTTTTTTTTCTTGTAATTAAATTCATTTTTAGTAAAGATGGAAGTTGATAACTTTACAACGCCAAGAAGATTGTCGGATCTTGCCGCTATCAAAGTTGGAGTATTGACAATTGTCACCAACAGTTCTAAGACAACTCTAAGACGAAACTTGGAACGCGAATGGCGTCAGGAAAAGGCATCAAGAGAAATCTATGAAACAGAATTTGATACAATGCACAGAATACAGACTAGGAAACAAACAGTGATATCTAGTCAGGTCAGTCTCTTATTGCCAATTCCTAAGATATTGCAAGAACTTGTTCAATTATGGGTAAAGATATTGATAACGAAATTAATAGATTGGGTTACTACCCGAGTCCAATATCGTATTCCAATGGAAATAGGTGATGTAGTAGATATGTTTGATCACGATTGTTTTGATCACATAGGAATGATTAAAGATAGTGAAGTATTCACCAGAATTAAAGAACATTTAAGAAATAACAATGAAGATTTCACAAGAGTACAAGTTTATTTAGATGATTATGTACCAGGAGAATACAACGGACATAATAGCAGATTTTTACTAGAAGATTGTTTGTCAAATGGTAACGAGAATAAACTTAGCAAGATAGTTCAAGAACTGAATGAAATTCAAGAATGGGAAGAGTTGGAAATTATTGCACAAGCCATAATGAGGAAGAACAGCAACATAATTAGATCCATTAGACCAATTTATACTAACACTAAGACCATATGCGAAATCTCTAACATGCTAACTAAAGCTGATAGACAAAGAAATGTATTATATTCATTAAGAAATGGTGATGAAATGACAGCACATTTATCAATTTTGCTCGAATATCCATTTCAAAGCTTATTTTGCACAGAATGTGCACATATAGTGAGAAAACTAGTTTATCTAGGAGGTTTTAGTGATATTTTAGAGGTAATTTTAGAGAAAATAACTTTAGAAGAAAGTTATCCGGTTAATTATAGAGAACTTTTAACAAAATTTTGGTTTAACATAGATTCAATAACACGACGAAGTATGGGAAAAAGAATATCCCCAAGAATTTTATATAAATTATTAAAGCTTAGAAGCATTCATTCAAAAGAAGGTATAGAACATACAATGATCAAAGATATAGTAAATGGAGCAGATTTCATCAACAACAGAGAATTGTTCATGACAATGTGTATTCAAGCATGGACCATCGACGTGTTTGACATACCAATAAAGCTAACACAGTATATGAGTGAAATAGACGTTTTGAAACTGAAATATGAACTGTTACCTTCATCATATGCAAACACCAGAGATCTAATAGGAATATGGCTACGACAGTACAAAAGGAACAACATTAAAACAATATTCAAGTTCTTAGGCGAACAACTAGTAGGAAAAACAATTTCTTATAGCTACAGATCACAATATTTTTTGAATACATTACCAGTTAGATGGAATTTGACATGGCAAGGAAGAGAATATACTGCTACCACTAGATTGTCACACACTGAAAGTTTCTCAATAAGAGGAAGACTTTAATCTTACAATTGATTGATTAGAAGATAACACTAATTGATTTTTTTTTCTTTTGAGATTTTTAATACTAATCTTAATTTAATTATTTTTTGAAATTTTTGAACATTTTACCAAAGATTTTATATTTTAATTTTGATTAATATTTAATTAATATTTAATTATTATTTAAATAATATTTTAATTAATATAGATAATAAGTGTTTACTTAATATTAATTTACTTAATATTAATGGTTATATATACATTTAATATATCCCAAATATAATTTTTGTTTGACCAAAGTTAATAAAATACTGGTTTCAAATCCCAAGGATTTTTTTTGAAATTTTTTTTTAAGATTTTCAATTTCTATTTCATTTTTTTTTCATATATGTTTTTATATGACTCTTTTAACAGTAAATACATAGTACTTATTCTATATCATTTACTTTTACATGGTAATCGACATTACATTTGTTCAAACACTTACAAATTTTATGAACTTTTAACATTTTCAAACATTATAATTTTTTTTTTGAACTTTACAAATTAACTCAATCATTTCCAAACATTATATTCTAAAATCTACCTACAGTTAACATACTTTTAGATTTTTTATGAATTGCCATACTGCCGAATATATTTATCTTTCCAGCTACTGGCAATTGGGATAACACTGAGAGATACAATTGGAAATGAGACAAAAAGGAAGACCTTGTAAACGATTATCGAATGAAGAAACTTTTCACTCTCTGTCTCCTATTACATGATCTCGATCTCTCTGTCTGATAGTATACACGATCAACCAATTCAGTGAATTGTACCAACTTCCATACCAGGCATAGAAGGTTTAAATACTAATTTGTATTAATTCATTTTACTCATTTTACTAGTTCATACTTAGAGATTTTTTTTTTAATTTTTCAAAATTTTTTTTTTTTTGATTTTAACTTACTTACGGGCTGCCGTTATTTAGCTTTATTTTCTAGGTCTTTTCTGTTTACGACAGGTTTTCTCAAAACCCCTTACTTTTTGAGCTGTTATACCGCTTATGATGCGTGGATGATGTTCAAGAAGATTTCTTCGGGTATTTAGCCCTAGGGTGTTTTCTAATATTTAATATAGCGGTTTAGCTAAAAATTATTAATGACGGGCTGCCGTTATTTAGCTTTATTTTCTAGTCTTTTCTGTTTACACAGGTTTTCTCCCAAAAACCCCCTTACTTTTTGATGCGTCTCTCTTCCCTTTGATACGCTTTATGATGCGTGTGCGTCTATGGTCATGCACCTCAGCTTACTGATACTTGATTTTACACCTTAAGCTGCCCTAATTAATCTCTCTCATCCTTTATCTCGTCGTGCTCTCACGTGTATATAGCGCGTACTCGATCTGATGTGTGTGAGAGTCATCCACTCTACTACGTGATCATTTGTGTGACACTTTGAAGGTATATGTGATATATCATGTTGCCTTCATTCAGTGTGCTTATTGAACCACAATCTAGACTTCCTTTATATTTTCTAGATTACATAACTAGATTATTGTCGGTCAATTTATTAACGCTGTAAGGAAATTAAATTTCATTAGTGCTTTCAGAAAGTAATAAACGTCAGTCTGTCTCTCATTCAAAAGTTTTCAGCAAATGTTAATATGTTCATTTATTGAGTTAGGTTATGTTAAGCAATAAGTTCATTAAATTTAAAGCTAAACATTTAAAAAGCTTCATTAAATTATTCCATCTTGAACTATAATGTCTAACTATACTCTCCCACTGAGTGTGTTGCTCACTCTAAATTAATTCTCCATACTGATTAATATAGCTAGTGGTATGACCCCTCACATTACCATTAATCATTCTGCTCAGACTCCACTTTTCACCTACAGGATATCCATCATAATATATATATTTGTCCCAAACATATACATACCAAACTCCTACTCTAGCTACCTATTTACTGGTCTAGATATTGAGTCTCACTACCCTCACTCTCTCGATATCCCTACACGGCTTATCTGCGGTGCATTCAACCAATAATCCTCTACTCTATATATATATATATATATATATATTATATAATATATATATACTATATATATATAATATATACTATATCATATATTATATTATTCTATATATCTATATATATATATAATATAATATATATATATTATATATATATAGTATATATATATATATTAATATATATTATATATTTCATAAAAATATATATATATTTGTTACCAAACAGTATATATACAATATATATACTATATATAATTCTTTATTTCTATCTTTCCTTATGTTTATATAGTTAAATATATATGTGGTATGCAAAAAAAAATATTTCATAATTTTTAGTCTCGCGTTACACATAAATGTACATAATTTGTGTGTTCCTGGCACACACGTAAAATATATCTTTTTACGCCCAGTCGCCTGGTTCACACATAGTCATGTAAGTTTATGTGATTAAATATACTTTTTCCGTGTATCCGCACACATCTCAGTCGTCTCCTACGCTATGACCTCACAGTGACACCAGTCCTCGTCGTAGTGGAGTGTGTCGCATCTCCAAATTATATCATACTCCGTCGAGATTTATTCAGAATGCTCTCGTGTGTCTCTCTCCCTTTCCCATTACTTTATGATTAATCAATACATGGCAATCTCTATATAGTATTATTATTATTACATATTATTATATTATTATTCAATATTATTTTTATTATTTATTAATATTATTTTATATTATATTAATATTTATTGATTATTTTTTTTATATTATTAATATTATTTTCTACTATCATTATCTCATTATATTATTAATTGATATAGATTATCCTTTAACGAATCCCGAGTTCTCGCCAAATAGTGTGTGGGTGTATTATTATATTATCGATAAAGATTTAATTTATATATTGACATACGTGTAGATGTGTGTCAGAAGCCAACCACAAATCGATATTATAAGTATAACTTGATTTTACTATCTGAGCTGATGTGTGCGAACCAACTCAGACTGACTCACTATACAAATTTGATAAAATGAAAATTAGAAGCTCTTAAATTAAAAGGATTTAAATAATAATAAAAGATCAAATTCTGATGTCTACTTACGTTACCCAAAAAATATGTAAAGTAATATTGTTGGGGACGGAATTTATTTTAAAAGTAATATTTAAAATTTGTTTTTAAATAAAATAAAAAATTGATTTTTAAAATAGTCATTCATAAAATTAATTCTGATCGATCGCCAGTTGCATTCGCTTACATATATATAACTTATTTAACAATCTTTTGTAAAATATATATTGCTTATACTTCTGTACGACTCTCATAGAAATTTTCGACAGATATATCGAGATTACTGCCTTTATATCTATCCGAAATTTTTCTAAGATTACATTTATTGTCAAAAATAAATTTTCTAAGTTCTGAAAAAATTTCTAAGGTTATTTTATTTTCAAATTTTCTAACTTAATTTTATTCGAAATTTTCTTAAGTATTTTTTTTATTTCAAAAAAAATTCTAAGTTATTTTTATTTCTGAAAATTTTCTAAGTTAATTTTATTTCAAAAATTTTAGCATAATTTATTTTTCAAAAAATTTCTAAGTTTAGAAAAGTTAAGTTAAGTAATTTTATCTTAAAGTTAATTTTTTATTCAAAAAAAATTCTTAGAAATTTTTATTTCTGAAGAAAATGATAGAGAAAATTAGATTTTACATTCGATGTAACAATTTTCTAAGTTAATTTTATTTCAAAAATTTTCTAAGTTAAAAACTTATTCCGAATTTTTTCTAAGTTGATTTTTAATTCGCTTTCATTTCACTGATAGAATTAAACTCGTTTTTTCTTTTGTATAGTAGTTGGTTGTCGGCATAATGAGCTCTAGCTCCTGATCCTTCCCTTTTATGATCATACCCCTTAGATGTTTATCGAAATCTTATTTTTGATTTAGCAACAGATGGGTATCCTGTAAATTGTTACAAAATATCAACGTTTATGCAAAAGTAAATTCTTAAATATAAAATACTATTGCGCAAGCTGGGAAACCCTTGGGGAAAACCGACTGTGACAATTATTAATTGTGATGTTTATTATTAAATAAAATGGTAATTACATAATCATGTGTTTTTCCAAATAATTACAAATATCATTTACTACTTATTATTTTAATCTTTTATGGGATTTCTATATTTATTGTTGGGTTTTTATATAATTAAGCAATCGGACTTTTCAGACTGCCCCCCCTTTAAAAATTTTAAAATTTAAAATTTGCAAAGTAAGTAAGTTAAAATCAAAAAAAAAATTTTGAAAAATTAAAAAAAAAATCTCTAAGTATGAACTAGTAAAATGAGTAAAATGAATTAATACAAATTATTTAAACCTTCTATGCTGGTATGAATTGTACAATTCCATGAATTGGTTGATGGCTCAGTATGTTGATCGATACTGAGTACTGAAACATCTGATGCATTTGATGCAAAATCATCATGAATTCTTCATTCGATAATCGTTTACAAGGTCTTCCTTTTTGTCTCATTTCCAATTGTATCTCTCAGTGTTAGTCCCAATTGCCTAGTGAGGGCGATGCGTGAGATCTTACTGTGTGACTCATTGTCGTACAGTATGGGCAATTCATAAGCAATATCTATAAAGTCAAGTGTTAAACACATCCTGTGGTGTATAATAAGAATGTATACATGTTTGGTAAAAGTATACAGTTAATTTGTACAAGTTCCAAAAAAAAATTATAAATGTTTCAAATGTTAAAAGTTCATAAAATTTGTAAGTGTTTGAATAAATGTAATGTCGATTACCATGTAAAAGTAAGTGTGTGAGTGGAGTAGCGCCTGGCCGCTTACCGTTAAAAGAGTCATATATTAATAAATATATATATATGTAATATGACATAATAGCAATAGAAATTTGAAAATCTTAAAAAAAATTTTCAAAAAAATCCTGCTGTGCTCTCTAAGGGCTCTCGTGGTGAGTTAGCCGAGTGCTCGCGAGCTCCTCAATTAATTACTCGTTAGTATATGCCGATTAATCGTATATCCTGAATTCATATACTCCATTTACAATATAAGTAAATCATATTATCTAAATACATATAATTCTATATTCGTTAACAATATTATTTAAATAATAATTACAATATGAATTAAATATTAGTCGGAGTTAAAATAATTTAAATCTTTGTAAATTTTCAAACAGTTCAATGTCATATCTATTTTAATATAAGAGTTAATTTCTCTTTATATCTGTTCAAAATCAATTAGTGTTATCTTCTAATCAATCAATATTATGGTTAAAGTCTTCCAATTGGTTAAAGTCTTCCTCTTATTGAGAAACTTTCAGTGTGTGACAACTCCGTATTATAGCTATCTCAACCCTAATATTACAGTGGTAACTCTCTCTCCACTTGTGAAGATTATAGATGCAGAAATCTCACAAATGTCATCTGACTATCTATAAAAATTGTTTTTCCCTACTAGTTGTTCGCCTAAGAACTTGAATATCGTTTTAATGTTGTTTCTTTTATACTGTCGTAGCCATATTCCTATTAGATCTCTGGTGTTTGCAGTGTGTGTGAGATCGTAATCTTTCTGCGTGCGATTCACGCCATGTGCTCTCACACTCCTTGTGTGTGAGATCTCTCTCTCTCTCATACTTTCATATACTGTGTTAGCTTTATTGGGTATCGTCAATACACCGTCGATACCAACTCTCGGAGATTGAATACACATTGTCATGAACAATTCTCTGTTGTTGATGAAATCTGCTCCATTTACTATCTCTTTGATCATTGTATGTTCTATACCTTCTTTTGAATGAATGCTTCTAAGCTTTAATAATTTATATAAAATTCTTGGGGATATTCTTTTTCCCATACTTCGTCGTGTTATTGAATCTATGTTAAACCAAAATTTTGTTAAAAGTTCTCTATAATTAACCGGATAACTTTCTTCTAAAGTTATTTTCTCTAAAATTACCTCTAAAATATCACTAAAACCTCCTAGATAAACTAGTTTTCTCACTATATGTGCACATTCTGTGCAAAATAAGCTTTGAAATGCAGTGTGTGTAGTACCTGAAGAGAGTGAGTGAGTGGTGTGTCCGAGCTGTCATGCTTCTATACTGAATAGACCTACGTAGTATTATATCTCCTCTGTCCGTACACAGCACTTCTATGTACCCTCTCCTAGTCGATACTTCGCTTTAGGATTAATCGTCCTGAGACTTCGATATATTATAAAAATTTCTCACTCTAGTGTGAGTGTGGTGCCAATCTCATAAATGTCGTGTGTCTGTATAGTGATCGAATAGTGTGACCTCTCAATACAGATATTCCGCTGATATTATGGCTCTTATATCGGTGAATTATTATACACGATCAGTGAATCACACTGAGTGTGTGTACTATTCACAGCTCTGAGTATACTCTACACCTCGTATCTTCTGCTGACTCTGAATCTCATATAATTGTCCTCTCTCACGCTCGCAAGCCTGCTCGATACTCACTCCTACCAATAACTATCTCCATCGGCGTGATCAGTATACCGTATTATCTGTGTGCACAACTATCTACTTACATCACCATGATTTCCGATGCGATACGATATTGGACTCCGGTAGATAACCCACTATTATTTCGTTAATTCAATATCTTTACCATAATTGAACAAGTTTTGCCTCTCCTTAGAATTAGTCAATAAATGAACTGACCTGACTAGATAACAACTCGCGTGAGCTATCTGTTACTTGCACTCAACTAGTTGTGTGTGATAGTGCGCACATGTGTGCGAGTGATGTCCCTCTTCCCGATCTTGTTGGGCCCTCTTCTGTCGCTCTGAGCGCGCGATCTCTCATTTCGTTACGGACGCTCTCCCTCTCTGATCAATACCCGGCTCAATGGTCGCTCTCTCAGTGCCTATGTACGATATCTGATATAATCTCTATTCTGCACGTGTCGTGCGTAATATCTCTCAACTGCACTCCGCCTATCTTTAACACTCAAAAACTGATAGTTTATACATAAAGAGAGTGAGCAATCGCTCTCATCTACTATCACTTTATAGGGATGCTTTATATATATCTCAGAGATACTCTCAAGCTCCCTCTCAGTAGACTGCGTCCTCATTTTATTATTACCTGACTCAGGTATCTTTGTTGGTTTTAATGGAGTGTACACATAGTAACTCTGTTTGTGAGATACGAATTATATATGAAACTTAAAAAAATTAAAGGTACTAGTTAAAAAGAAAATCAATAAAAATTATTTTTATTGTAAAATATATTATTACACATATAATAATCAATATGTACATACAAAATAAAAATTCTACCTCTTTCATTAAAATAAAAATTCTACATCTTTCTTTTTAAAGTTCCTTTTCAGTTTCACTTTTAGCAATAGAGATAGTAATGAACTAGCTTTTACTATCTTTATCACTAAATGTGACGTCTTCTTATTTCTGATCTACCTTTCTCTTTGCTAGTGATATCAGGCTTTCTTCTTGATGGAGGTAAGATCTGATGATCTTCTTGAGCGTAAATTGGTGGTTTTCTGACCAATTCGGTGCTGTATGATCCATTTCTTTCGGTTCGAGATGTTGACTGTCTCGTCTGAACAGGTGATCTTTCTATCATTGTATACTGATGTTTCGGTCTATATGACAAATCCTTTTCTTTACCTCTAGTTCTTCGTGTAGGTTCATCTACCGGTTGTGATACTGGTAGTGCAATTGCTTGTTCTTCATCACCGAACATTTCTTCTGTTCTTCCGAATATTGATTCATCTTGTTCCAATGTAGCGTGTTTTATTTCACTTTCTTGTGCTGATTCTGCTACTGGTTCTACCATCTTATCTACAGTCATGTGCTTCTTTCTTCCACATTAAATTTTATTCCTCCATTATATTCTATTTGTTTGGGTGTTCTCAGATAGAAAATTACTCGTGTTTCATTCAATTCATCACTCATTATCTTATCATGTTTTCCATACATTGTTATATTTATTTTGTTTTCTGTTCTTAAGGTTAACATTAATTTATGTCTTGAAGTGTTGAGGATCAATGTCTATTATCATCCGGTTTCTCTTGCTAAATTCTCATCTTTTTCCTCGTGTAATACTTAAAGTTAATCATACCAACTCTATACGATATCTCGCGCTCTCCACATCTCTTGAATATATTACAGTTCACTGAGTGTGTGTCCTTGAGACTCTCCGACTGTGTCTCAGAGTGTGAAAGTGAGAAGATGCTGTCTGATATATGTGTGTGTATACACGAGGTAGAGTCGCTCCGTTCATGCAGCTAATCTCTCTGAACTGCTTGGGGGCTGGAGGATCTACATGACTCTCTAACAATCTGTCACTATCTTTATCGGTCTATCTTTTGCCGTTTTGCTGTTCTGAGTTGAGTACTTTTTAACTTCATTTTCCAATGTTACTCTGGCTTGCCTTCTTATTTCCTTAATTCTTTCATACAATTTTTCTATCTTTTCATCCTCCTTTATAGGCTTAGGATCTTTAGATTTTATTAAAGCTTCAGTTGGTATGTCTGACGGCATACGCTTCGTGTAGCCATAGAGTAAGAAATGGGGATCTGTTTAATTGCTACTGTTGTTATGTGTTATTTATGGGCTGCTTGGACCAAAGGTAAAAAATTGGTTCCCAATCGCGGCTATTATCCTTGAGTAACATTCTCAGAAAGTCGCTATATTGGGCCCGTTATTTGTTGGGGTTTCGGGACAGGAACCATTTTCTATTGCGTTGTACGCTACTTATTTCTACCTTTTTAATCTTGAACTTCCTGCATATACCCTTCATGAGTTTTCCTACAAATTCCAATGCATTATCAGAGATTACTGTATCTGGTACGGTGTGACATACTACTTATCCTATCTATAAAAACATCTACGATTTTATCACTATCTCTCGAATTTTAATAGCTGCTAATCTACATATTCTTGTTAATGATCTTTTAAAGACGAGTTATAGTATTGTATTTCCCTTACGATTACGAGTATGGTAATGACGCCATTATATCCATTGCCAATTTTGGAATTGTTGTTCTGCTAAAGGAATATGTCTTTATTGTTTCCTTTTTAGCTTTAGAACCTTTCGCTTCTTGACACGATGACAGCTCTTACAAATTCTTTCTTACTATTTTTCCCTAAGTATTTGAAAGTGATAGTCTTCTTTTAGTTTTTCTAGAGTATCTTTCTGTCCCACTCATGACCTGTATAGAGTGTACATAGTCAATTGGCATATATTCAATAAAGATATTGGAAACCATTCATTATAATTTTCTTTTAATTTTTATATAAATCATATTTCTAAAGAATTTCAAACCTTTTATCTTTTTACCCCTTTTTAGCTCTTCGTATTCCACCTTCATTTCGACTGCCTTCTTTTGTTCTCTTGAAATTGTTGCGGTATCTAATGTTAAAATTTCATCTGTTTTATCTATATCTTTAATGTTATTATCAAACTTACCTTTATCTGTTTCTTTATCTTTGTTGTCGGAGTTCTTATTTTTCTTACTTTTATTTTTAAAACTATTATTTTCTTTAGGATGGTGCTCTATCATATTGAGTTTTTCTTGTCTCGTTTCCTCTGCTCTTATCTCTTCATTATCTATTTCACCTTTATCGGATATATCTGGATAAGAAGTCTGCAACTGAGTTCTTCGTACCTTTTATATGTTCAAAGGTCGGATTGAAATCTGATACTGTTAAAGACCATCTAGCTAATCTAGCCGTGGGATAATCTTTCTTAGTGAATATTGCTACTGCTGCTGAATGATCAGTTTTTACTTTTATCTTATATCCATATATTAAGTTCTTAAACTTCCTCAACGCAAAGATGATTCCCAAACATTCCATCTCGGTAGGGGCATAATTCTTTTCCGCTTTTGTCAATGTTCTGCTTGCAAAAGCTAAAGGTAATTCTTCTCCTTTATCATTCTCTTGTAGTAATACTGCTCCTAAACCATGTATGGATGCGTCGGTTACAACAATAAATTCTTTGTTGAAATCTGGATATTGCACGATTGATCTTGCTAGCAATAAATCTTTCAGTTTATTCAATGATCTTTCTTGTTCCTCTCCCCAAATGAATTCTTGCTTTTTCTTAAGTAGTTTGGTCAGAGGTTCAGCAGTACTTGAAAAGGTCGGTAGAAGCGTTCTGAAGAATCCAAAGAAACCTAAAACTGAACGTACTTCTGGGACGCTAGTAGGTGTCCTTATTTTCGATAAAGTTTTTAGTTTCTCAGGGTCTACAGTAACCCCTTGACCTGAAATCAAGTACCCTAAAAAGACTATTTCCTTCTTGAAAAATTGGCATTTCTCCAATTTAACTTTGAAGTTGCATTTCCTCAGTGCTTCGAAAACTCTTGATAGGCTATTGTAATGAGAAGGTACATCTTGAGAGTATATTATTATATCGTCAATGTATGAGAGACAATCTATGCCTAGCAATCCACTTAATACCAAACTCATCACCCTACTGAACACGGCGGGTGATTGTTTCAAACCCATTGGCAGGACGCGCGGTTGATAGCATCCTCTCTGTGTTCTAAATGCTAGTAAGGGTCTGCTCTCTTCGCTTAATGCTATCTGGTAGAAGCCATCGAGAACGTCGACACAGCTGAATATACTAGCTCGTCCTAGTGAGTTCACCGTATCCTGGATGAAAGGAATAGGGAAGCTGTCTCCTACAGACCATTTATTTATCTTCCTATAGTCGACACAAATCCTGGGGCGACTTCCAGACTTCTTCGGTATCACTAGTAATGGACTACTGTGAGGGGACACTGATGGTTCAATCAGGTTCTTCCTCAACTGGTCCTCTGTCCAGTTGTTAATATCTTTCACAAAAGATCTAGGTTGCTGATACTGTGGAGTGAACAGGACCTTTGGGCATTTCTCATCTAGTTCTAGTTTAAATTGATAGTTGGGGAACTGCCCTATGGGATCATCTGCCAGTCCCACAACGTCTCTATTTTTCATGAGAAAATCAATAATATTTTCAAGTTCCTCAGGTCGTTGTAACACTCGGTACTTTTCTTCATCTTTCGTCAGTATCTCTTTATATGTCATATACAACTCTTTCTCTGATAACCCTTCGGTTATTGTAGGTATCTTCCACTTTTTATAATCTTTTCTGGACTCTTGCATGGTTTGTGCATGTATTTGCTTCATCATGGTATTGCGTGTGGCATTGACTCTTTCTACTTCTGCATGATTTCTTCTCAAGACTGGATAGGCTGTTGTTATGGCTTCACCCTTTATTATTTCAATAGGGCGGCTCCCTAAATTAATCAGCTCTATAATTATATTACCTTCCTTCACATTTGATAAAGTACTCCGTATAAAGATGGCTGCGCTGCCTCTAAAGGCATCAGTTGGTACTGTAATTACCATGCTGTTGTCAGGTAATTGTTGCGCTTTTTCATCTTCAATTTTAGCTTCTAAAATGTATTTAAATTTAGGTAAAATTCTTTTATTATTATTAAGTTTAACTATACACATTGTATCCGTATCTTCATATAAATCAGGTTCTGCATTTATTTCAGGTGTGCATTTATCTAAGTTTTTACCATTATTATTTATTACCAACAACTTTTCTTTTATTCTTTCTTTATCTGCTGTTGACATAAGTTGTATCATGTCAGTTTGGATTCGAGAGTTTTGGGCTGCAATCATTCTTGCTGAGGTCTTTACGCTCTTTCCCGTCGAAGGCGATGATGGATAATCATCGTCAGCTTCTGGGACCCAATTATCTCTCTCTTTCTTACTGATATTCCACAAAGTATGTTCATTTGTACATCTTTTCTTTCTATGCTTATGATGTGACTTGAGGTACCTAAGTTTCTTGAACTTGTATTTGAAGTTGATGCTTGTTGGTTGATCAATTCCAAGTTTACATCTGTATCAATACCAGTTTGGTTCCACTTAAGTTCACCTCTGTTTGGTGTTATGGTATTAAACGTCTTACGTACCATTGACGTACACACAGGCTGTGTGATTTTAGTTTTAGACCTTGTACCGCCATACTGGCCTTTTAGCGGGTGCAGATTGCTTGTTTGTAAGCGTTCCACAACTTGAGTGTGTTGAATGGCTGAGTTTTCAGTGCGGGTTGCGTCACTCTTCCATCTTCTAGCCCCTTTACCATTCCTGGTTCTCTTTCCATTCGTCTTGGTATAATTGAGGTATTTCGGTGCGCGCTTCCTAGTATCTCTATACCAATTTGAATATCTTGGAGAATTCGGTGTGTATTGATGAGCATTGGATGGTGCGGTGCGGTACCGTACTGTGTCATCACCATCAACCAACATTTTATTTTCAGAATCTCTTCTATGATTGGATTGATTGCTATGGTTGTTCCAATACTTTCTCTTCCAACTATGGTTGGGGTTTCTGGCAAAATTCCTTTTAATACTACTGCAACGGTCAGAGCTCTGATCATAACCGTGCTCAGTTGCTTCAGAATTATATTCATAATTCTCTTCATCATGATCGAATTGTATGGTCTGATCAGATGGATGAGGAATAAAATCCTCATAATCTAACTCGTGAGCGCTGTGCTCATTCTCACTACAATTATTTTCTAAATTGGAATCAGACGATTGACCATTATGCTCATTCTCATCATAAGATGTGTATGAGTCTTCATCTGTATCTTTGCCAGTGCGCTGTATCATATTTGCCGATTCAAACGCGTACTCCATATGAGTGCGGTTGTCGCCACTCTGGACATCGCTTTCAGAGTCCTCTTCAAAGGTGTCTGACTCTTCTTCCTCACGGATTACAGATAGCTCCGGAGTTCTTGAGATTTTATAACAATATAAGTCACCCTCAAAGACGTCAGCCATGTGAGTCTGAGGCGGTCTTTTATATCTTTCTCTACTGGTATCCTCGTACCAGTCCTCGGCATCATCTTGGCTGTTTCTTGAGTACCTATTATTATTTTGGTACCAGCCTTTATTTCTCTGCGCCTATTTCTGCGTTTATTTCTATAATTTATGCGCTTATATCTTCTATTTCTCTGCCAGTTCTTGGTATTATTATATCGGTTAAATCTTCTACCTCTGTGCCATACAGGATTCCATTGCTGTTGCCACATGTTTGCACGGGCATATTTATAATTCTTCTTCGGCTGCTGCCAGCGATTTTCCGTTGATCCTGATGTCCTATTTTCACAGATTATATTCGATCGTTGGTCGGAACATTCCTTGTCCACCATTTTCGCGGATAATTTTACCTTTTTGTCTACCATCAAAGGTATCGGATTGTTCACATCTACTTTTAAACCTGTGCTACTTTCCTCCTTGAAATAGCACTTTTTATCCTCAAAATCGAATATGAGTGGGGTTTGTGACAATAAATCACAACCTAAAATGAGGTTACCTTCGAAATCACAGTTATCTCCTACTATTACAAATCTAAACTGACAGGTTCTATTAGCTATTTCTAGTGTAAGTGTAGTGATCCCGTACACCTGTATTACACCTTGGGTAATACTCTCTAAATTTATTTTAATGTCTTTGTAAATTAAATCAAAACTATCTTTTAAATCGTTAAAGTGTGTATATCTAAGTATATTTAAAGATGACCCTGTATCGATAAAAGCTCGTTCTTTATGATAGAACTTATCATTGTTGCTTAAAATACTACAATTTAAATAATATGCGGCCACTCTGGTGCGGTGTGGTGCGAAATTGTTTTGCTCCGCATGCCTAATATTACACACTTTGTGCGGCAATGGTGTCTTAACATCCATAATTGAAGCTACCCTGCCGCGTGGTGCTTCCTTGAATAGGTTTTCTACTCTTGGGGCGCGTCTCGTGGTGCGCATGCGCGACGCCTGGCCTTTTCTAAAAAAGCTTTGTTCTGTACCTTAGCACACTGCTCCTTTTTATTGGGCTCCACCATTTCATAATCTGATCCGCTTTCGCTTATTATACGATGGGTCAGCTTTCTTGCCATTTTCTGATCGCCTTTCCCTTTGTTGGGTGTCTCACCCTTTTCCACTATTTTACAACTCTTATGTACATTACCTCTAATGTACTCTGCTTCGTCCGAATCTACTTCTGAACTGGACGGCTCTTCATATGAACCTCTTAGAAGCTCTTCCTTAGAAAGAGAACGATGTGTCGGTCTGGCATTCTGCATAGGAGGAGTTTCTGTTCCAGAAACTACTGCATCTGACACTTTATTTACCTTATACTCATTGCGATTTGCCTTTTGGCTTGCTCCCTTCTCCGGAGTGAATCTTGGACTGGGGGAACTACTGCCCCTCCTTGACCTATTAAATTTATTCCAACGTACCCCTCTCGTGGGCGTTGCATCATCTCCTACTTCATTGTTAGTCGACCATGTTTGTGGTCTTCGTGGCATAGGACTTGTACTCCTAAATCGTTGCCTTTGCCTACTATTACTTCTAGCTCTGCTGTTCCTTTGTTTATAGGAACCGGGATTATTGTAGGTTCTGGGATACTTGTGATCCCTACTATAATGAGGATCGTAATTGCCTCTTCTATATTTGCGGTCATAATCTTTTGGCCAAGTATTGCCAGGTTTTCTGTACCTTTCGGCTGAACTTGCTGGTCTAAAATGTGGTCTACTACCTCTATTGTCAAATCTATTCTCATTTCTCTTTATCCCTCTCTCAAAATTATCTCCTATTGCGCTTATTTTCTCATCAGCTCTTCTTCTATTATCTATTTTCTTTGCACTAAGTTTACTTATCAATTCAGAAGCTGTATTCTCTTTTGTAAAAATCTTTGCCACTCTCTCTTTGGTCTTTGCATCTGTGAACTTCATGTAAGTATTGCCCCATAACATTACCCTTCTCATTTCTTTACTCACTACTATACCATATCTCAATTCAAGTTCTTCAGAGAACTCCGTCACCAGTCTTCTTAACTTGTGACAAAAAGTCGCTAGGGTCGAACTTTTACTCCATTTCATTGTTGTGAATTCTTCGAACAACTCCCAAACGCGAAATGATGTCATAGGAGCTAAATTTTCAAGCAATATCTTCTTAAATTCTTCGTAAGAAGTTGCTTCCGAAAGCTCTGGGGTTGCTTCTAGCGCTATTCTTGCTGAGGAATTTGCATCTGCGCTTATATGTACAAGGGCGCAAGTTATTTTTTCTTGGTCTCTGGATATGCCCTCCTGGGCGAAGTTGTGCTCCAGTATTTTTAACCACGAGTTCACATGGGGACCAGTGGATGCGGCACCGATTGCAGGGGGCCCATCCAAGATAGGAATTTTGATTTTGGACATAAAAAGTCGGTTCACATTTACAGCCGTCATATTTTCTCTCTCGTTACGTTCGTCTTCTCCCGTCATATTTAAAGGATTCTCTAATACTAATGTAGGTGTGTGCGGTGGTGTGTGTGTGGGTTGCTGTGTAGCTATTGTTACCGGGGTCTCCGGGGGACTAAGTGGTGATCTCTCAGGAGTGGTAGGTCTATCTGACCCTTGGGACATTTACTACCGAGCCTTCTCGTATTGGCTCTCTACTACTTAAATTATATTAAAATTTTAAACCTTCGTCCTCTTAACGTACACCAAAAAATGAAAATATATATATATATATATAATATATATATATTATATATATATATATAATAATATATATATATATATATATATATATGAGTAT